>VZUA01053128.1:61669-86069 GCA_013401035.1 Horornis vulcanius
TTTTTTGTCTCCTATTTATTGACCTTTTTTTTAAAAAAAGCTATAGGTTCTAAGAGAGTGTCAAATTTCTATTAGGAATGGTGCAACCCTACAGTGACTGCTATAGGTGTATCTTAAAGTGCTTCTAGGAGGGAAAGCCTGACCTACCAGCAAGTTCTACTGCAGGTCCCTCTTCCCCTATGCTCCCACTGGGTAGCTTGTGTTTGGGGGCAGGGAGAGGTGGATGGAAAGGACAAGGGATAATTTGTGTGTGTCCAGGTCACACTGCAGGAGAGTGGAGGAGAAGCTGTTCTAACTTTGGAAAAGAACCAGTTTAGCTACGTTTGGAGAGGTGGAAGGATTTAGTGATAGAGCCTGGTCTCGTTCTTTGTTCCCCCTCTGACATCCCTGGGCACTCTCTGGAACACTGGGAGTTTATCCCCCATGTCTGTAAGGACTGTCTCCTAATACATCTGATAGCTAAGGAAGTAGTTTTACAGCCTTGTCTTACACTTAGGGTAGGACTCCTTGCTTGGCAGCACTTGCAGTCTAAACAATGCAAGATAAAACCACAGCTGATAAAACCCAGGGCACAAATCAAACGAAAGGTTAGCAAAAGGGCAGCTCAGACGTAAAACAAATTAGACATACTGAAGTTTGGTTTTCCCTCTCCCCCACATTAGTAATGTGGGGAGAGGACTTTCCTTGGAGGCTTGTGTTGAGTTTGCAGATCTGATCAGAGTGGAGCACTCTGCACATCTGCTCTGGTGCCTCTGTCTGCTAAACCTGCACAAGGGGAAAATCTGTGCAGCAAACAAAAAGCAGCTTTGACGTCAAGACCTGGGACTGTTGCCCTGAGACTAGGAGGTGGAGCTCAGAAAAGAATCTGCAGCTAATAGGCTCTGCACTGGAGTGCACTTTGGCAGAGGGACAGCTACTATCCCTTCTTTCCAGGAATAATATTGTTTATTTCTATCTCACTCTCAGTTAGAGTTACCCTACTCAGGTTTCACTTCACCTGTCTCCACCACAAAGTCATCAGAGCCCAGGAAAAATTGAATCTGCAGACTCCCTGTACTCCAAACCCTCTACCTGTAGAGGGATATGTCAGTACTGCATATTTATCTTATTTTTTTGCTTTGCTGAGTTCATGACTGCAGATATCTCTTATGGAAGCTTTTGCTAGTACAATTCAATAAACACCTGCATGTGCAGTTTGCTCTGTGTGTGGTTGCACCCATGTGCAGATGCTCAAGCAAGTACTTTTCCTGTATGCTGAGGAGCAGTTGTGGCTGTGGCTGTGTGAAGGATTCACTGTGTGACAGTAGTGACTGTGTGTGTGCAGGATTCACACTGTGACAGCAGTGGCACTGTGTGTGTGCAGGATTCACTCTGTGACAGCAGTGTGTGTGTTCAGGATTCACTCTGTGGCAGCAGTGTGTGTGTGTGTGTGTTGGATTCACTCTGTGGCAGCAGTGTGTGTGTGTGTGTTCAGGATTCACTCTGTGGCAGCAGTGGCACTGTGACAGCAGTGGGTGTTTCTGCTTTGCGCAAGTGGCGCTGTCCTGGGGACATAAGCTTTGTTCTGGAAAGTTCCAAAATGTTGCAACACAGCTCAGTGACAACCTGAAGTTCAATGGATTTGTTACAGGGGTTTGATTGGTTCTGGAATTATTTAGAAAGGCTCTATTTTTACATCAGTTTCAGGTTGCCAGCCTTTCCTGGGCAGACTGTACAAACTGTTGAGTCATAAATCAAACCTATAGTAAACTGTTCCATATCTTCTGTTTTATTCATCTTTCCCTGCAGCTCAGGTCAGTGTGTGTTTGCCCCCTGTGCCCTTGGGGATGCTGTGCCTTTGAAAGTTTAAGAGCTGAATCCTAGCCTCTGGACAGGATGGCAAAGGCACTCTCAGGTGTAGCTGTATTGGCTGCATATGATCCAGGGAGAGATGAAAGGCAATTTTATGACCAGCTTTGGAAAGCTTCACTCAATAAATCGAATTGAGTTTGCCAGTGTCCTGTGAGTTGTAATCCCTGATCACTTGTTCTTTAGGTTGGCTGCAGGGAGCAACCTGTAAATAAGCATTCCCTCTGCTGCACAAGGCAGTACTGCTACCCAGACTAGAGAATTAGAGACATTTTCACCAGCTCTTGTTTAACCCTTCCAAGATTTAAGCTCACAAAAAGTGCATTGCCCCTCTTTTTATGTACACATATCATATGGATGAGAAGTATTGAAAATAAACCTACGAGTTATTAATGGCATAAGAGTTTAGAGCTCTGGTTTTGAGATTTTTTAAATTAAACACCCCTTTAGAAGACATGAGATCATTTTTTCCATTCAGGATCAGTTACTCAGGATTGTCCCTGGTGAGATCTGAGTTGCTTTGCTATGTTGGCGGCCACTTACTTCCTCCTCCCAACTCAAATTCAGGCATGGAGATTGTCCGTGTCAAAAAACCCCAACAGTTTAAACAAAGTTTTCAGCAACTCCTCAGGTAGGAACTTTTAACAGAGGTTGTTTTTTCCTCCTAGTTCCTAGCACAAGCCTGTTGAGGATCTGCAAGTTTTCAAGCTTGGGTCAGAGCTGTCTCCGCTTCTCTCTGTACTTCCCTAATCTGAATTCCTCACTGTGTGTGTTGTAAGTTTCTCTGTGTGTCATTCTACACAGAAGCCAGATCCCAAGAAACAGTAAGAAGTTTCTTTTTTAAACAGTGTTTCCTCTTACAATCTCTTGCCCTAGTGTCTGATTGGGTAGCTGGCAGATGAGGGATTCTGCTCTTCCCTAATTTCCTGGAAGAGCCTGGCTGCTGGCTGAAGTGAAGCAAGGAGGATGGGAGGGACTGCAAAAAAGGTGGTGATAGATGAGTGTTAATGGAGAAGAAAGAGTTCTTGGACCCAATTTAATTTCCCCAGCCTTCCTAGGAAAGGGAGGAGAATGAATGCATCTGTTCCAGCTGCCACCCACCCTACCATACAGGCACTAGCTCCATGTTTCTATGTTAAGCAACAGAGAAGATGCTTTATGCCATGGTTTCTTATTCTGTTTTCCACTGCATTTAATTACAGCCTGTTCCTTAGAGCCCTTGTTGTCTCTTTAAAGTGCCCTGTGAGAGGGTATTTCTCTGGGTGCCACCCAGATGTTTCAGCAGGAGATGAAGGAAAGGTGGAGCACTTGGAGACAGAGGAGAGGACTAGAAAGATGAGCACACTGACTGGGTGCTCCTGATAAACTAATTGGCAGGGAAGTGCTTAGCACTGGCACGCTGCCATCGCTGAGCATTGATGCAATTTGTTTGGATCAGGCTTTCAAGGTTTTTTTGCCCAAGTCTTGGTTCCAGCAACCCCAGCAGGGAACTGCAGTTCATCACAGGAGAGGGGAGATAAACTGGTGTGATAAATCTCCTGGCTGCCCAGCTGTGCTAGGTATAGCTGGGGGATGAAAAGTGGAGAATTTCTGAGTATCGATAAAGTCAAATCCTGGCAATCCAAAGGCTGTTTGGAAACAGCTCTGTGGGGAATGACTCCACATTTTATGCCATCTGGGCAGAAAGACCTGCTGGGGATGTGCATAGAATTAAAGTCCTGTGAGGTGAGCCTGGCACACCAGTGGTTTGCTTGAAAAATTCAGCAGTTATCAGTGCTGGCTGAAGGAGTTGTCTCAGAAGTGGGCTATGGCTGTTTGGACAGATTTAGAGCTGGTGCTGTACTTAAACTCTGAGAACCCAAAAGGACTAAAGAGGGATGTGGACAACAGCTTTTCTCTCCTAGATGCTTCCTTTCTTATACTCCCATCCCATGGAACATAGGCTACAAGGCAGGTGTCTGATGCTATAGTAGTGGTGAGCAACTTTAATCACCATCTTGAGGGGTAAATATTATTTATAGTTGTGCTTTGATGGCTTCAGAAAGAGTACATCCAGAATGAAGAAGAAGGAATATCTTGTTCAGCTGATTCAGTTGTTTTCTGAGAAAAGGTGGAAGCTCTGAGGTCCTGTCAAAGGCAAAACAAAGCAGCACCACAAAGTTGTGGAGAAAGAACAAAGGACGATGATTTATCAGGTTTGAGTACGCTGTGTGTGCAAATTGGCAGCAGTGATGGTACACACTGTATTGAGAAGTTAATACGTAAAGGCAGGGTTATGTACTCAATTTGTGCAGTTTTACGTTGCCTAAAGGGTGGAATTGCATAAGGGATTGTTTTTCTGGGATTCAAAATTTCACTGTTTTGGCTAGCAGAGTTGGAGTGGAGAGTAAGAAAAAAGAATGGCTGGATTTGTAAATAGAAAGAAAAAAGGATGTTGGTTTTATTTTTTGGAGTGCTTCCTGCATCTTTCTCCTCCCATATCAGTAAAATCACCTCATGTGCTCTGAGTGAGGGTATTTTCTTCATTGTCTGTAACTCAACAGCAGTTTGAGTTGCAGCAACTGTAACTTGGATTAAAGATATTTTCTATGTCACGGTCTATTACATGTTTATCCCACATACACCACACATTAATACCTAATAGGTAGGTTTCTCCTAGGATCCTCATAGTAGAGCTGATGAGGCCCAGCTCCCACCTCCAAAGAATTTTCCTTAAAGCTGTTGCCCACATCATGTGATATTGCTGTTCTGCCACTCGAAAAGGGCATTCTGCTTTACATGATGTTGGTGCAGAGGGGGTTATGAACATGGTTAACCTTTTCACAGATCTGGGATGAATCTGTAACCTATTTCACATTCCTGGACCTGCTGTATTTTAGTCTCAGTTTTAGAGATGACTACTCAAGGAAGCTGCTTGGAAGTGGGAGCTAAATTAAGAAGTGAATATAACTCAGTGTATGGGTGGAGAAAGAGGAGCATCACCTGTCAGCTCCCTCCCAAGGCATTCAAGGACTCAGGGAAACTGCCACTCATCACTAGGGGCCTGGTTGTCAACACATTCAACATGAGTAACTCAAGACTTGCCACCAGCAAGCCCTCCTGACAGTAGGCATCCTCTAGTAAGTCATCTTTTGTGGGTGGCAGCCGTAATCCATGGAAATCCCCCTGTCCTAAGGGCTGCAGCTTGAAAGCCACCGGTTAAGACAGCTTAATGGTGCCTCTGGTGATGTTTGTGTCTATTTTATAATGTCTTTTCTCCTTTTCTTTCTGTGCCAGAAAGAGGCTTGGATCTCAGGGAAGTCAGGCTCTGCAATCTCATGGGGTCACTGTAGACATTGTGCTGCTAGGTGAAAACCAGTGCAAGTTTGTCCAGAGTCAGTGTGGGTGGGTTTTCAGCAAGAGCTCCTGGCCTTCCCCATTTGGCATGTTCTCACCTCTCAAGGAACGTGGGTTTTTGCTTTTTGTTCTCCACTTGTGTAGCAAAGAATGGTTTCCTTTGCAGTTGTTCCTTCTGTAAAAGTGAGACCAAGTTGGGGATCAGTGTTAGGCTCACAGTCCTCTTGATTTCTGGCTGTTTCCTTGGCCACTACAACCAGGAAAAGGACTGTCCATCAGACAGACCATGGAGACCATGGGGCTGTAAACAGCAGGCCAGGCTCCTTTTGGGCACTGTGTGTGCTCAATGGCCTGATTTTACAAACCACATCTCGAGGTGTGCAAGTATGTCAGGTTCCAGCCTGTTGAGGTTTCCAAGGAAAGCTGATAAGCCAAGCCAATGTTTCTTTGGATGCCTCAGAAAAGGCAGTATTGCACATCACTTGCTTATTGCAGTTTCTGCCCACCCATTTAAATTGGTGTGTGAGCACAGAGGCCCCAGGTACCTGCCCTCTAACAACAGTGCTTATTGCTGGAATTCTTCCACACAGACCAGTGCCTCACTCATCTGTGAGTCATGGCTTGAAAGGATCAATGGTATGTTCTGGGATCATTGTAAAGTCTAAATTTTCATCTTTTTCCTCTTGTGTGTAATAAATAATATTTAAGGAAGCTGTTGAGAAGGATGTGGGATTGAAAGCCCTCTTTCTTCCAAAAGCCCTCCCCTAATATGTGTAGACAGCTGTAAATATTTTTCATTGCAATTGTCATACTTGGCTTAAGATCCCAAAGGTGAAAGTCCATAGTAAACTTTCTGTTTTACCCAAATACGCTTCTTTGACGTTATGAAAAACCAAATAAACACACAGTATTGTGGCCTTGGGGACAGGCCAGGAAAAATGCAGTGAATGGAGCAATATCATCACCTTTCATGGCAGTGCAGATGATTGAAGGAAAAGTATGTGCTGTCAACAGCAGGGAAATCCATTTAGTTTATTTACTTTCCTTCAACTCCTGATTTTCATCCACCACGTTCTGGGTTTTTCTGGCTGTTACTTGTCAGCCAGGTGCTCAGCAAGCTTCCTTCTGTAAACCCTAAATCTGTCTGCAGCTAAATGCTGTGCTGGGGGAGCCCAGACTGTGGCCAGGTTCCTTCTCCATGGCTTGGCACAGTTTTCTTGAACCAGAGAAATTGCATGGGATTAGCTAAGAACTCGGTCCCAGCCATGTCTTGGCTCATTCTATAGCCATCTATTTATCTAGAAATAAATTTTATAGCTAGGTGTGTGCTTGGCTGTGCACACAGCTGATTGAGCAGAGTTAGGAGCCGAGGTGGCTCCTGAAAAAGCCCGGGGTAGAAAAGGTGCTCTATAAAATGAGGGCCCAGGACTGCCCTGGCGTGTGGTCCTTGTGCACAGCTGCCAGAACGGTGCTGGAGATTACGCCCAGCCTGGATTGCCCGTGTCAGGCTCAGCCTAGTGAGGAGCTCGCTGTTGTATGGCAGATTTCCTTCTTGGTGATATTGATTATCGCTGTTGTTTCCTGCTGTGATGTGTGCTAACGCTAGAAAGGATTTTCGGTGTGATACCCAGGCGTGGCTGCTGCCTTTGGCAGAGCCGTTTTCATTCGCAGGGGCTGAAATTACTGAAAGCAAAGCTGGGACATGGCAGGAGCAGGGAAGGCAGTGCCGGGCAGGGGAGCTGGGGGAGAGGTGGGAGCTGACTCTGCCAGTGCAGACAGGCTGCAGCTGGGCTCATCCACACCGCCAGCGCTGAGAAAAGAAGGTCAGAACAATCCTTCTGGGACTGACGTGAAGAAGGAGAAGGGAATGTCTGGAGAGCTGAAGGGTGTGTGCGGTGTGGCCTCTTTGCTGCCATCCTTCCCCGCTGCCGTGGCCTGGCCCCGCATTCCCGAGGGGAGCGCGGCCCCGGCGGTTCTAGGAACAGCTCGGCCCGAGTCAGCAGCCGCCAGTTCCGAGAAGCGCTGCCCTGCGGGACGCTTCAGGGAATTCTCGCTGCCATTCCAAGCATGGCAAAAGAGCTCGTCCACCGACCTGAGGCTCCCCCGAGGCCGGGGGCAAAAGTTTGGAGTCGGGCCACGGGACTGGGAAGATTACCAGAGACTGGAGGGGCTGGAGATTTATGCCCCACTCAGCTCTTTACTACAGAATGTTGTTTGGCTTCTTGAGGGATCGAGAGAAGGAATTTGCTACGTAAGAGACAGCAGTAGTGACCACAGGAATTTAGAAAAGGGATATGGAGTTAAAAGGTCAGAATTTCCCGCCATCAGTCATGATCTCCATGGTAGGAGTCTGAGAGGGCGCCAGGAGCTCAGACAGATTTTGGGACCCTGAAACCTCACACAACCACATGGTCTTGAATAAATGAAGCAAGACAGATTGAGTACCACTGCCTGGTGCTGCTGTCCCACACTTTGTGCTTCCCAGTGCCACGACTCATCAGTCCTTGGCCTTTCCCAGCTCGGGCCTCTGCTGCACGTTCCCTCCTTCCAAAGCAGAAGATGATGGGAACTTTTCTCCCAAGCCCTGTAGAGCTTCTAAGGAAAATACTCAGCATGACACTGACAAATTAATGTTATTCTTACTGCCCACTTAGAAGTTAAAATTATTTTGCATGCTGCTGGCAGCCTGAGAGGAGTGAATTTCTCACAGCACTTTGCTTTAAACACATCTTTTACATGCAATTACTAAGTTGCTTTTGGGTTGACTTCAAATTAGCACAGAATTAAGGAAGTGGTAAATTGAATATTGGCTTCCAAGGCACTTTTCTCAGTCACTGTAGCAATGCTGCAGCCTTCTTGGTTTTTTGGTAGGCACATGTGGAGGGGTCTCTCTGCTGGAGAGGTGGGCTCACCTACCACAAATTGCTCCAAGACAGGAGGGAAGGACTCACAGTTTCTGGCCTTCTGGCCACACCAGATGAGTCCCCAAGGCCTTGACTTCATCAATGCTGTGAATTCCATTGGGATGTTGTAATTTTGCACACTACTTCCAGTCTAGTCCTACTGTTTGAAGACCTGTGAACTCTGTACCAACTCTGACCCTGAATTTTGCTGCACTTTTTAGACTTGGGCTGATGACCACAGCTCTGTCACATTCTGCTCCAGCCAGCAAGTATGTTGTCCTCTGGGGCTGTTTGTTTAATGCTATCAGCTTTCCCCTAGACTTTAGTGCAGATTGTCTCTTTACTTTCACATTTAATGCCTTTCTCAGGTACCAATCAATCCCAATCCTCTTTCTCCCCATTTATTTACTGCAATTCTGCTGTTAATGTTTGATCAGACATTCTGATACTGCCTTTGAGTCTTTCTTCCTCTTCATTCTTTGTTATTTCCTCTGTATTTTTCCACTGTGGAGAAACTTCCATAAAATGAGAGCCAACAAAGTCTTTTCAGCTTATGTATGTCCTGGGTTTGGGAAGGACCATATGTTCATGTTTGTGGGGGAGGCAGCTGTTCTTGCTCTTCATGTAAAAGATCTTAAAAGCATTCACAGGATTATGACACTGGAATAGCTATTCCATCAAAGCCATAGCAACTTCCTGGTTGCCTTTCATTTTCTTAGTCTATTATATGTGTTTGGTTTCTATGAACAACTAATTTAAATGCAGAAGAGTAGCTCTTTATTAAGGTTTTATTAACATTTAATTTGCTTTTCAGATTCTGGTAGGAGATCAAAAGGCTTATCTCTTTCCTAGAAAGAAAACAAAAGAGTTGCAGTGCTGTGCTAGGATAACAACTCTAACAACTTCATGTGCTCTGCAGGGGGGTGGGCAGAGATCCCCTGCCATCAGGGGTACGTGGAAGGAGGGCACAGTGGGGCATTTACCAGAACTTGGGGTCTCCAGGAGCCACAGGCACTCGAAGCATCCTTCTTGCCTGTGGTCTGCAGGGGGTTCTCTTGCTTCTTGCTCACCTGGACACGCCTGAAATCCTGAACTCAGCCCCTCCACTCCGCCCTCCCTCAACCCCTCTTCCTGTGGTGCTTTTATACCACAAGGGTGAGTGCTGGGTGGAGGGTGATTCCTTGGCACAGCACCTTGCTGGTCTCCACAAGTTTTTGCTGGTGTGTAGTTGATGCAGGTGCTAGTGAATAAAGCTGTCGAGGAAAAGATTGCCCGTGGACTCTTCAGCTGGAATCTTCCTTTTTCCTCATATAGGTTCAGTTCCCTTTTTGTCACCTTTCTGTGCAAAGTCCTTGAGGAACTGGGAGATCAATTATATTTGCTTTGTTTGTAGATGCTCTGCTCTGAGGGAGTTATTCCCAGGTCTTTCAGAGCATCTCCACTGAGCCTGAATGTAGCTAAAACAGCAGAAGTAGCATTTCTTTCATGTTTGTTTTTCCCTTGTTCACCAGATTTTCTCCTTTTGGATGCAGGCATGTTTTTAAAATTCACAGGACTCCTTGGGTTTGTGCCTTGCTGCTTTGCTGCAGCAAAGAGACAGGATGAAGCTGAGGGGAAACCAGAAAATTCTATATGAAGATGTCATTATTCTCACAGTTACCAGCTGCTGCTTACCTGGATAGACCCTGCATTTCAGCTGTTGCTGACTGCCAAGAAAGAGAGGTGGTTTGATGACAGAAACTTCTTGCTGCTGTTGTAGATCAGTGGCAGAGAAGTAGAGCAATTATCTTGTTTGTTTGTGAAGTCCTGAGGGATTTTTGATCCATGCATTGTTGTTTTTTTTACTGATTTTCCTTCTAGCAAAGGTTTGCTTTGAAGTCTGCACGTAACTCGTTTGTTACGTGCGTCTGCAAAGGGTGAAACAAGTCTCAACTCTTCCAGCTGCTCGCTTTCAAACAAGCTGTGCAGTGATTCCTCAAAGGAGCTGTCAAGGAGTTAATTTTTTATGAATTTGTTACCTAATCTGAAGGATAGGGAAGATGTTCAGCTTACTTTTCCTATGGGAAACTGGAGTCCTAAAACAAACAGATCCTCCCCCTCCCTAAACACACAAATTTATTGCTATAATACTTCCTTTGTCCTGTAAGAGAATCCCCTTTCTTTCAGATATTAAATGCAGAAGTAGCTCCTGCCTGAGCAAGTTTCCTTGTGAGTTACGAGCAATGCCTGGGGTTGGGACACTGAGCATGGCTGTGTCCCCTGCACATTGGACTGGCTCCCCACGGCCCTTTGGCTAACTGGGTTGTGCCATGGGCTGTTTTGGCTCCTAGAGTAAGGCAGCTTTTGCCCTTCCTCCTCTGGGGTGTTCTCTGTGCCACGATGTCATGGCAAGAGTTGCAGTGGAAAATCCCACTTGCTGGGCTCCATGGGAACTGCTGCTGACAGCAGGGGCTGGCACAGGAAGGGGTGTGGAGCAGCTGGAGAGAAATGGGAATAGTTACAGTGGAATGTTTAAAGACTGTCCTGGTCTCTTTGTGGTGTCCTAAAGAAGGTGCAGAAGGCATGACACTCCCTGTCTTGTTACCAGGGGAGACATCTGTCCAGCCTGAAATCAGTGCTGTCCTTGGAAGAGGGTTTCCCTGTGAGCTGGCTCCTGGGTGGGCTTTGGGGAAGGCCTGTGCAGATTTCTTGCTCAGCAGTGGATAGGAAGCTTCCAAAGGTATTCACAGCACCATATGGCTGCAACATGATGTAGTGCCAATGTATTAATTCCCTCCTGAGGCTGTGTATTTCTCCCTCCTTGTTTGCCTTCTTGTTTATTAGTTTATTCTCCTGTTGCATGAGACTGTCTAGGAGAAGGCTGAAGGGAGCAGAAGCAGGTGAAACATTTAGAAACAACACAATTTCCTGGAATAAGGCATTAGCAGTTGTCTTTATCGATGCTTCTCAGTCCCAAGGGGATGTTTAAGCAGCTCAAAGGCTGTACAAACCATCTGTGATAACAGCAAAGGGCAATGCAGGGGACGATGCCCCACTGGCACAGCCCTCCCTGACCCCACAGCCAGACCCACTGAGCCCCTAAAGCTGCCAGGATGCAAATGGGGCTGTTTGCATGATTCACTCCCCCCAGTTTGGCAGGAGGTGGTGCCGTGCCACAGCTCAGAGCCATCTGCTCCAGCAGCCCGGAGCAGGAGAGCACACACCACTGGAGCTCCACAAATAAAGGCTGTGTGCTCAGTGTCCTTGGCCTTACTTCCCCCACTTAGCTGGGTGATCACCCGAGATGGGTTTGCACAGTGAGCAGCAATTCCGTAGCTCTGATTTAACTTTAATTCACAGGGTGAATGCTGAGTGGATTTTTGTCCCGGTGCTCTCACTAAAAGTGCACGTGAGGCTTCCATCTTGCCTCCTATCTGAGCACTGCTTCCCAAACTGAGAACCCCTTGTCAGTGTAAGGTGCAGGCCAGGTGTGGTTCCTTCCAGACTCCAGGGAAAGTTCATTTTCAGCTTTATGTGCTTCCCTAGGCAATATTTCCAGATGATCCATTTTCGTTTCTGTGTTTTCTGTGTTCCCTAGAATTCGCTCTTAGAGCAAAGCAGTAGATTTTGGTTGGGTGGATTCCTTTTTATTTTTTTCTTTGCAATAAAGCTGTTCAATTATTTTCCTCAGAAATGCCTCCCTCGGTGTGCTGATTAGGCGTGTGGCAGAGGAGGGACTGCTGTCAGCACAGCTCAGTTCCTGGAAGAGCTGAAGCGCAATGGAAATGACCCCAGGGAGCAATGGGCTTTCCACAGAAACCTGATGGGGGAAGGGCTGCCTGAGCCTGGATGGCCTTAAGAGCTCATTCAGTTTTCTTTCTGCAGCCTGACAGGGAAAGGGAGGGAGAGCCAGTGTTACCCACAGCTTCAATCACATCAGTAGGGTGTTAATGCAGCATCCTGTGCAGTAAAGACATTGGGCCATCCTTTCATGGTTCTGTGCCCCCAGGCACCCTGTGGGTGCTGTCAGCATCCTGTTCATCTCCAGAGACCCAAAGGCTCAGTAGGTCAATTTGTCCTCTCCTTCCTTACACTAGAGATCTGTAATTCTACATCATATTCCCATTTGTATGATGTTTTCCTTCACCTTTCACTATTTTACTTGCACTGTTCCTGCCTCCCTGCTTTTAAAGGAACAAATATGAATTGCAAATGTCGTAGCTGTCATTTAACCTTTTTCCTCACTTGTACTTCTGGGCTGGGCCGGTGATAGGGCCTGGACTGATCTTTTTGGATCAGTCATCTCACAGATATTTTGATATTTACAGAATCACTGGTATCTTTTATCTGCACTAAATATCTGTTGCCTCGTGCTTGAAGACAACCAGGGAAGAAGGGAAAAATACTACCTCAGTCCTTATGGCAGGGGCCTAAAGGAGTTCACATTAAATGAAAAATCTGCCTGTGCCACAGTCTGGATATAAGAGCAGTGGAAAGATCTGGAAGCTTCTTCCCAGCCCAACTTACTTTGGGTGCAGCATCTTGTGGGTGCAGCCTGAGATGTGTGCAGGCACAAGAAGGTGCTGCTGCCGTGGTGCTGTCAGACTGAACCTGCCATGTAGGAAAATGCTGCTTTGCACGAGAGCATTCCTGAAGGCTGCAAGCCTTTGGAGCCCACGGCTTCAATTGCTCTGAGCTCAAGAGCTTGTCTTTGTCAGGAAGTGAACTAAGGCAGTGCCTGGATTTAAAGTGCTTGTGCTCTGTGTCTTCCAGGGATCAATTTTATGTAACTCACCAAAATGACTTAATTACCTTGTGTCTGAAACTGAGAGGAAAACCTGGGAGATGTGGAGTGCTCTGAGGTGCAGGGATTTGCCACCCACCTGCAGGGTCTGCTGGGCTCTCATCAGGACAGACTATTGCTCAGAGAAGTTATCCACTCAGGATTGATTCCCCCTCCTGTAGTGTGGGGTGAGCCTCACCTCAGACTTCAGGTGCCACTGGCACTAAGATTTAAAGTTTTCTTGCCTGCTCAGGTGGCCCTTCAAAGTTTAAGCAGAAGAAAGAGATTCTGCTATTGATGTCACACTTGATCCATGGATTATGCTCAACCAGCAGCAAATATAACCCTGCTTCTTGCCTAGAGAAAATCAGAAAGGACTCTGCTTTTGTTTCCTGCCCCAGGAACTTGAGTTTCCCCCACTGGCTCCTCTATTACCACATCAAAGCCTTTTGTTAGGCTGTCTGCAGCCACTGCTGCACAAAGTGTTTGTGACCTGCTCTTTCCCACTCACCTGGGTGACTTAGCTAGGAGCTGCACCACATTTTCCACAATATGGGAGGAATTCTTCACACATTACAAAGTATTAGTGCACCATATAGAAAAGGCAAAAAGTACTTTTCCAAACAGGGGGTGGGGGGATCGAGTGCAATTAAAAATTTATTTTTCCAATCTCCTTTGGTCGGCATTGGAGACTCAAAAAAATAATAATAGCACTTGTATATATATCTGTGTATATTTATTTTCATATATATAGATAAGTCTAATACTCATAACAAAAGGACTTGACATTTAACAGCAGGGGGAAGTGAAACTAATCAGATACATTGTGTGAAGACAACATGAGGAAATGCTGGTTTGTAGTTGGTTCCTTTCCAGACAAATTGTCTTAACTCTCTTCTGTCAAGTAAACACAGGGTGGAAGAGGTGTTTGTCAGAGAAGGGTGTAGCTGGATGTAATTAGTAACAGAATCCAACTTCCCATGAACAGCTTGTTAGCGAGGAGTCAGACCTGTTGAGGTGCTCCAGTGCTGCCCTGCTTCTGCTCCATCAGGGTGAGCTCCCAGGGAGCAGCAGCGATGCCTCGGGCAGCAGAGCTGCCTCCACCACGGTGGGGAGGAAGGGCTGGGCAGCGCTGAGCACAGCACTGGGGTTTGTGCAAGAATAGCAGAGCACAGGGTGCGAGCTCTGGGATCAGAGGTCCAGCCAGAGTTCACAGTTTGAGAGGGAAAGGACCAAGGGAAGACTTTATATGGTGAGAACCCAGGGACAGCTTTGCCTCCCGAGCATATAAAGCCAGGGTCAGAAATGTGGCGTCGGTTGCTGTGCGGACAAGAGAAGCCGCTGGTGCTTTCCTTTATGGTCCTACCACTCCGATGCACTTGTCTCCTCTGGCAGCGCAGGGAAGAAGAGAGCTTGGGTCACTTACAAATTGCTCTTGCTCAGATTTGAGGCAGCGTTGCAAGGGCAAGAAAGAGTCACCTTTGCACAGAGTAACTTTGGGCCTGACTTGCTTTGTGTCGAGGTTGCTGGTGTGGGGCTGAGCTCAGCGGAGGCGGCGGCGCGGAGAACCAACCCCTCTGCGTGCTGCCATAAGCATTTCTCTGTGATTGCTGTCGGGGCTGTTTGGAAGCTGCCCTGGGTGAGACTCTTCAGGCCTGGGTCGAGCCCTGCCTGTTCTGGCGCCGGGCGCTTTGCCCACTGTCCATAAAGGCCGTTCCCGCTGCGGCGGCGCCAGCCGGGCGCCAATGAGGTTCTGGGTCAGAGCAGGCAGCCTGGGGGACTTGAGCACAGTTTGGTCCCCTGGCCCCTCACCCAGGGTCCTCCCCAGGCCACTCATGGACAGCCCCTGTCTCCACACCACTGACCCAATGTGAAGCATTCGTGTAGCCCCGTGCCAACCCTGGAGGTAGAGGAATGATTCAAACTCTGGTTTTGGGTGGTTCAAAGGGATTTTGACAAGGGGCATGGGATTGCTTTTAGTGTAAAACAGCAGTAGGGGCTGCCTGGTGTAGGCAGAATAGCTGGTTTGAGTGAACACAGCTCTGGTCGCGTTGCTTTGACTTTGATGTAGAAGAAATGACCCACTTTTGGCAGGGACAGCTGGTCTTTGAAAACAGAAGCTAAATTGTTACTTGGGAACTGTGTAGGGTTTGAAGTGCCTTTAGCGTCCCAGTTTATCCTCAGCTGCTGAACCTTGTGGTTGCCTTTGTGTGTCCCAAAGTCAGGCTGGTCACCACTGATAATTTTGTATCACTCAGGTATTTTCTGATGATGTGGAAGATCACCAGCACAGGGAGCAGAAATGAGTAGTAACGTGAAAACTCCATCCATTCAGGCACTTCTGTCAAGTACCATGCAGGAGATGTGCACTGAGTCCTGGTGTCCTCAGCCTTATTGTTCCCACCTCTGCACTGGAGGTCACGGGGAGGACACACAAAAGCACAACATCTCTTCAAAACAAAAAAAGGAACCAAAGAGGAAACTTGCTCTGTTTGCTAGTTTTCCTTATGTTCCTTGAACCGTCACATAGTTCAAATGGGAAAGGAGGAGAAAAAGAAGAAAAGAAGTGTTACTGAGGTTCATAGATCTAAATAATCAAAAAATTAAAAAATCCAGAAACTTTCCAGTGCAGATTGTCAGTGTCTGACATTTTGCTGTAGTGATAGTCATTGCTTTAACTATGTACAGGTTTTCTTCTATCCATGTGCCACCCTCCTTTTCCTTGTTGCTGTTGGAAGGTATTCCAGCCTTGGTTCTTTCAGGATAAGGGTCAAATTAAGGGGTTTGTGTCCATGGGGTAGGACTTCAGAACACGTTTCATGTTGATTTTTAACATAGTCATCTTGGCATATGTACTGGTCCCAAGGTTTAAAACTGGGGCTGGGAGATGAAGCTGAAGAGAGTCTGTGGGAACCATCTTTGCTCACTGGCATTCTTCACACAGGTGGAGTTTTGGGGGTGTCTTCCCCAGTAATGAGCTGGGCTCTTTCTTTGGCAGTAATTCCAGCTGGCACAAATACCTGATGGCAGAGAGGCTAAAGGTGCCTGGGTTTTCCCCTTTTCCTTTGGTTGGCAGCATAACATATAAACCTTATTTGACTTATTTCCCTTTGCATCAAAAAGCAATCTCTACAAGGCAAAGGAGACATGAAAAGTCTGTGCTCCCTGACAGAACTTGAAGTGCTCCCTTTTGAAGGTTTTAATCATCAGCTGCCTCCAAACAAGCAGTGCTGCACTGATTATATCAGCCTTAGGAAGGCTTGAGGTGAAGGGTAAAAAAGTAATTCCTTTGTACCTTGGTTTCCGTGACATCATCGTTTGAAGTCCCTGTCTTGGAAAGCAAACACCTTGGAAGAGCCAAGCACTGGGAATATTTATATCTCTGGAGTTGGGCAAGGTAAGCCCTGTGAGGAGTTTGACCTCAGCCAGCTGCATCACACGGTGTTTGTTGGGCTGTTCCAAGAGATCCCGGGCTACCTGGAACCAGCAGTGCCTGTAACATGTTCCCTTTGCCTTAGGTCATTTGTTTTGTCAATAACTGGGAATTTTGAGAGCTTTCTGTTTCTGCTCCAGTAAGAATTGGTGCTGCTAGTTATAGGGAGCACTATAAGATATGCAGTATTTCCTGTAAGCCTTTTGGTTTTTAACTCACCTAAATAATAAGGGAGATGAAGAGCAATGCTGCTGGTGGGAAATGGGAAGGGAGAAAAAACAGCTTCTTTGACAATTTCCTATTTCACTTAACTCAAGCATAAGAAGAGAATGTTCCTTTTGACTCACAGGACAAAGATTGTCCTTGGTTTAAGAAGTTCTTTGACAGGAGTGTTGTTCTTTCATCAGCTAATTCCTCTAATAAGAACTGAGATTAAGGAGGTGATTATTGGAGTAATTATAGGCTGAAAGGCAAATACAAAATAAACTACAAAATTAACATGCAAAATCTTGCTTGTTGCCTCCTGCAAACTGGGTAGAGAAGCATAAGCAGGGTAACATTTTTACTGTTTATTTGTCAAGTGGGTCTGGATTGATAATATGTGATGGAGTTGTCTGGTTGTGTTATAGGGTGGACTTTTCTGAACCCACCTCTCTTCTCATCCAAGATGGGTGGAGTATTTCCACTTCCAGTAGCTGTGCTGAACCATCCCTTTGGAATGATGGTTTGTATAAGTACCAATACCAGTGTGATGATCATTGATTATCTGCTAATGCCAATGCTCTTCTATGTTAGAAAACAGCAGAAGCCAGCATGTGACATCATCACTGCACCAGTCAGTGTCTCATTGTCACTTGACACTGGCACAAGTTATTTTGTTTTCAGCTGTGTGCCTGACTTGTTCTGGCTTATGTAGTGAAGTTTCCTCTTTCAGGCTGTGCTCTCCAGCCAGGCAGGAGAGAGCTGAGGGATGCAAAAACTGCCTTCAGGTGCCTTCTTCACGTGGCACTCCTTAACAGGAGCTGCCCATGCACCAGGTATGAACCAGCCCTCCTCCCCGCCTGCCAAGGGCTGGTAAGGCACAGGGAAATTCCTCCCTTAACCCAGAGCCAAGCTAGAAGGTTGTGTGCAGCCTGGGCTGCATGAGCATGTCAGATGGAAGCTGCTGTGGATGAAGAGAGATGACTGAAGGAGTAGTGGGGATCACAGGAGTGGGAGACCAGTCTGGTTTGTGTCATGAGAGGGCTCTTCTCTGGGAGTGGAGAGTGCAGCTATTCCCTGCATAACGCAATCCACACCTTCTGCACCAAAGTGTTTCTCCATGGCAAACTCTTCCTCCCAGCTGGTTTTCAGTATCCCGGGGCACGGAGGGCGTTCCAACATCTGCACACTCTGGCTTGGAGCAGCTGTTTGTGGATAATCCTGAGTCAGCTGCCTGGCAGGTCACACTGACCCCACTCCAAAGGCTTTCAGCAGCAACAAAAGGTTTTGCATGCACAAGGAAGCCTTCAATCTCCTGTATTCTTGGAAAGAAAAGAATTGCATGGAGTCTCCATGTCAACCCACACCTGGATTGTTCTGCCCCTGCTGATCCATCCCCAACCTTGCAGTGCTGTTTTGTCCCTGTTCATCCCAAAATGCTGCCCAGTGCCTCTCAGCCAAGGTGATTTCCATGGCACAGGACTGGGGGGAACAAAACTGAAAGAGATGAATTACAAAGAATCTTAAAAGAATGTAAGGAGTATTCCAAAACCAAGGGCTTAGAAGAGAGTGAGGTATTTTCAAAAAATAAGATTTTTCGAAAGATTCCCTGGAAATTAATAATGTTAGGTCATGCTTTAGGCTATTTTCAGATTTATATTTTAATTATAACAACACCTTTTATTAGTGCTGAGCACTTTCAGACAAGTGCAAACATATAGCATGTGCAGTGGGCAACATATTTCTTCATCATATTTCCAGGCTTGGAGGTAGTGTTTTGAACTCTGCCTCTGCAGTGTTTGGCAATGGCTGTGGTGACACTTGCATGATGGGAAGAGTCCTTGCCAAATTGGGTAACTTCTAACAAGTATAAACACAACACTGCCATCTGTAATCTAGATTTCAAACCATGTTACCATTCTAGGGAGGAAACAGCCCTGACATTAAAGACTCTGCAGTCTATGATCAGCTGTTAAATCTCTGCTCCTTTGCACTGAGTGAGCCCACAAGGAACAGGCAGTGAGGGACAGCTGGCAGGGAAGGATGTCCCAGGAGATGATGAGTAGTGGGTCTTGCTGTCTCTTTGTTCCAGATATAACCCAGATCTGTTGTTTTTAGGAGTTGTCATCACAGAAAGCTCTGTCCTAGCCAAGGTGAAACAAGTTTGCTGAGACCAGTTCAGGCTTGGCTGCTCAGTTTTCCATGGGCTGATGTTTACGTCCCAAAGCAGCATTGCACATGTTCTGACTGGAATATTTGTAGGTGAACTCAAGAAAGCCAGAACTTATTTGTAAACTGCACCATGGGCTTTCCTTTTGCTTTTAAAAGAAAAACCCCATGCTGGGTTTGTTCATGCTGGAGACACGTGGGAGGGAAGGGTTTCTTGTGTTAAATCAGCAGCACTTCAGTGTTACAATTTTCCTTGCAGACAAATTCGTGTCAGAATTTCACCAGGGATAAAATTCTTGTCTGTAAAACTAATATGAAGTGGGCCAAATTCAGCCCTGAAGTAAATGAATTCCCATCCCACTCCTTGGGAAAGGAACCTGGATTTAGCCCATTGTGTTTTACAGGTTTCCATGGCAGGGCTGTTTCAGCAAGGGCAGCATTTCTCCAAGAGCCACAGTTGGAAAAGTTGCAGCGTATCTTCCAGACCAAGGCAGTCACATGATGGAGTTACTGGCCAGGCCAGAGTCCAAGGAACTTCAGTCCTGGCTGAGCTCTGCCACTGAGTTTTGATTGACCAGCTCCTCCTTTGTCCTTCCATCTGGTCTATTTATATCAGGTTTTTGAGAAATACCAAGTCTCTGATGATCTGTTTGGGCAATCTAGTGCTGCAGTAACCAGTATTATTTCAAGCTTTCATTGTCACTGTAGTACCATGGGGGGACATTAAAACAAATGCCTTTCCTGGCTAGATAGAGTGTTCTCTTTAAATAGCTGTTTTGACAAAAACTAACATTGTATTTGGGTTTTGCAACTCAAATCTGGGCTGCTGCAAAGTGTATTTACACTGCATTTAGGAAATAATGGCCTTGAGGGGAAAACCCTGCCAGTGAGGTCTGAGGAAGAGGAGCAAAGGAGGAAGGTAACTCTTGTTCATGAAAGGAAACCCTTCTCTGCAAATCTAAGTTGGTCTGTCAGGCTAGAGCAGTTTTGACTGACCCTTTCCTCTGCTGGGCCAGGCTGCTTCCCCAGGGTCTGTTCTTTCTTATATTTAAATTAATCAAATGAGGATTTTGCAATGGGGAATCGATGGGCCAACAGCCTGTCTCCAGCCGTGACTACTGCCACAACTGGTTACAGGGGAATTGAAGGACTGAGCCAGCAGTGGTTTGCAGTAAAACTTCCTCTTTTGTTGTCTCATCTGTAGTGAATATAAACTGGAGTTCTGAAACTTTGTTGTTTTTCCTCCCCTTTCCAAATCCAAAAAACCACTCTGAATTATTATGTTAAGACTGTTATGATGTAAAGCCCAAATTGTATTTTACTTTCCATAGTTTTCTTTTGAAATTTAATGCCCAGGCTAACAGTGAAGCCCTTAAAATTACTTTTCTTCTCTCTGGTCAACATGTTGCCTACCAATAGGCTTTTCTTCTGAACAATATATTATTTTTTCAAGTAGAAAAAATTACTAGTTCCTGCTAAAGTTTGGAAGACTATGTTTGTGTAGATTCCTCAGTCCACATAATTGAACACTGAAAGACTCTAATTTTATTGCTGGGGCCACTTTGTCATTTTCCCCTGAGCTTGTTTTTTGCTGCGCAGCAGAGGTGATGACAGATGTCTGATGGATGCTCAGGGTTGTGCCCGCTGCCGAGGGCCACTCGCTGCACTTGTTTGTGCAGTGAGCAGCAGCAGCCACATGATGGTTGCGTTTCTCGGGAAGCGGCAGCGGGAGATCAACACGAGGTTCATTCGAGGCAGCGTTAGCCTCCAGACAAAGCCGTGCCTCCACGTGTCCCCATTCCCCGGGCTCTGGCAGCTGGCACTATCAAAACCCCACAGAGGCAGGTCTGGGTGTGAGCAGGGAATGGACGTGTCTGAGTCTGAACGTGTTCACAGCGCTCGGAGCAGCGCCGGGGCCTCCTCGCTGCCGTGCGTTGGGCAATGCTGGCAGCGCTGCCTCCCCTTGGACTCCCTCTTCCAAACTCAAAGCTTGCTGTGAACAGACAGGGGATGAACGTTTCTGCCCAAGGACAGGGCGGATCTCTAATACCTTATTTTTATCTCTGACTGGGTATTTTTGGTAGGGAGCTGCCCAGACTGATGGGTTTTTCTCCCGTTTACCCCAGTGAGTGACTGGTAGGGGTCACTGACAGCATGAGGTGAATGTTGTGACAATGCTGCCCAGAACGGAGGGAGCTGGAGGATGTTACTTGGCATCCAGAGTCGTTCTGGCACATCTTCACTGGATATTGCTTTACCCTCAGCTCCAGACCTTTGGGCTGCTGATTATTTCTGGGCTGGGAAAGAGGATACTGTAATTTCATCAGGATTGCAAGGGTCTCAACAGCTATTAGAGACAGATAGGAGAGGGCTGTGATATTGGCTTCTGACAGATTTGAACACAAGAACATGTTTGGCAGAACAGCCAAACTAACAGCGTCCAGTTAATTTTGGTTTTAATTCCCTTAATTTCATAGATAGCAGGTAAGACTGACAATGGAACTTGGACTAGAAATGACATGTAATCGGTCAGTAACTGGAAACACCTGACCATGTCTGTCCCAAGAGAAATCAATACACTCTGCTGATGGTTCCTCTGGCTTGAACTGGGGTATGTTGGGCACCTGAGAGGATGTAGGGAAAGGACTAAGATTTCAGTAAGTTCAAAAGAATAGGGACGTGTGCATGTGAACTGGTTATTTTACCCTTGCATGTGTTGCTTTTTCAGAAGGCTGATGATTTAAGACAGAAAATGATACCATATGTGCCTGACTAACTGTAGGGGAGTTCTGCTGTGGCAGCAAGCCATGGGAGTGTGGTTTCACTCATGGACTGGGATTTCTATTCCCAACCCTATCAGTCTGCTTTTCAGACTCTGTGAGGACTTCACACCCATGTTTCTATCTGTAGACATAAACTGTAAACCAAGCGAGAATCCGAACTGTGCTGGCTCAACAAACCATACAGGTGTCACTGGGAGAGGAGTTGCAGCTGTACTTCAGTGCTGATAAAGGCCAGTGTGCATTGCCACAAATGCTCCTGGTTCCAGTGATGTGGAACTCAACTGTAAAAATCAGCTCAGTCTGCACAGAGGTTTGGCCCAGGAACTTTCAGAACATGAACCTGTTTTCTTTAACAAAGTGTGCTGAAGGTGCAGCAGTGGGAGTTGTTAAAGTAACAGCTGATGAGGTAAAACCATGTGCGACATGGACCAGCCTGACTCATGCCAATCATCTCCACCTTCAGCCTGTGGAAAGAGAACAGCAGGGTTTCCTGTGTGTACTCAGAGGAAGAGTTTAGCCCAGCAAAGAAATTTTAAAAATCACTCAATAATGTGTCAGAAACGCTGCATTTTTCTTTCCAGTTTTTCCGGGCTTTGCAAAGTTTCATTTTGAAGATTGATGCAGCTTTTCCTTTTGTTTTCATGTTTCCACTTATTTTATGTTTTGTTTCTATCCCATGCAGTTCTCTTTCCATATTTCCCATTAAACCAAGGGGGATGTGATTGTTTTTGTTTAACAACTGGATCTGGAACAGATTATGGCACTGTCAACATTTCCTGGTTTGGTGTGCAGTGAAAATCTACCTATACACTCACATTGATGAGATTGTGGAAACAGTGTTTGCTAGGGAATGCCAGCTTCATGGCTGACATAGGAAGCACAGCACATGCTTCAGGAATACTTTAAAGCAGTATTTTGAACTTTGAAGCCAGTGGATTCACAGAGGAAGAAGGATGGGAGAAGAACTAGTTCGGTTCGTGGTGGTTTTTTTTCTGAGTGTCTTTTCCATTTTCCAGTGCTTGGGAGCACGTTATGCTTGCTTTGGGCAGGATGGAGGGACATCTTTTGGGCACAGAGGGACCACAGTGGAGTCACCTCCCAGTAGTGGTGTTAGTTCAGTGTGTTCCCTGTGTTTCAGAAGCTAGACAGATGGGGTGTCCTCTGTCTCCCTCTGACATTATAGGGTAAATCCACATCCCTGTGGTGTCCCCACCTGCTGTCTGGTGTCTCAGATGATGTGAGGGGAAAGGCTGCAGGGCCAGACCACAGGTACAGGGACACTGCAGCCCAAGGGCCCCAGAAAAGGGGAAATGGATCTGCCCTGGATCCCCCACCCAAAGCATTGTCTGCCCATTTATGTTCTGTCTTCTTTCCCCTGCATTGTATTGGTTTTCTATGGCACACAGAAATAATACAAGAATCATTCCTGTGTTCTTCCACATCATTAAAAATGTTCCTTTGGTCCTTATTAACTTGGGACTTGGGATCTGCTGCTGCTCATCTGTGTGCAGTAGGAACCAGGCCCACACTGAGGATTTTGGTGTTTATTCTCCCAATATCTGAAGGGCCTTTTGTTAAAAGGCTTTTTGTCTTGTTTGAAAAAAATGGACAAGAGTGTGCCCTGGCTTCTTGGGGAAGATTTCTCTAAACAGAAAATGAATTAATCCATTTGGATTTTACCAAATATTTTTACATTGAGTGGCTTTAACATATAATTAAAATGTTTATTTAAAATCCAGAGTCAAATGATTTTTAACATGTCTCAAGATAGAAGAAACTGACTTTTTGGAGTAACTGTATTGTTTATTTGCTGTATTGCAGTAGCACCTAGAGATCCCTACTGTGCTAAATGCAGAACAAACACAGAACAGAGCTGGTCCCTGCCCGTGAGAGCTCACAGCCTTCAGTTTGGGGTCAACCAGGAGCTCCTGGGCTCTCTGGGGCAGCAAGTCAAACCCACAGCTTGACCTCCCCATCACCCCCAACAGAGAACAGATCAAGCAGGAGGCAAATTTCAGAGAGCTGAACAACCTGCCCTTTCCTGCTGTGTCCTTCTCCAACTGATTTTTCTCAAGCTGTAGTTACTAGGCCTGTGGTTGAGCTGTGTGGGCTTCCTGATATCATTGCTGCTCCTTGGAAAGCCGTGGTTTCTTGTTCCCAGTGTCCTCAGGCAGATAGAGGTGTTTGGATAAAAGGAAGCCTTTTCAGTGGTTTATCATTTATATTATTAAAAAAAAAAAAAGTTTTCCTTTTTGCTTTCCACATTTTCATTCTCATTCAGTACCTTCCCATGGTCGCTGCCATGAGGGCAAGGGGGAAGGATATACCAAAAAGCAAACCTGACATCACACATGCACACTGTCAATCATCAAAGTATCAAAAACAAAGCNTCCTGATATCATTGCTGCTCCTTGGAAAGCCGTGGTTTCTTGTTCCCAGTGTCCTCAGGCAGATAGAGGTGTTTGGATAAAAGGAAGCCTTTTCAGTGGTTTATCATTTATATTATTAAAAAAAAAAAAGTTTTCCTTTTTGCTTTCCACATTTTCATTCTCATTCAGTACCTTCCCATGGTCGCTGCCATGAGGGCAAGGGGGAAGGATATACCAAAAAGCAAACCTGACATCACACATGCACACTGTCAATCATCAAAGTATCAAAAACAAAGCTTGCAACAGCACAAACTTGTATAAATGTGGAGAAAAAAAAAAAGGACACTGACTAAGCACATCAGGCCATCTTGTCCCTTTCGGCAGCTTTAAGATAGGGAGGAAGAAACTCCTCCATTTTTGAGCTCGTCTCCTGGGTCACCATCCCATCTTTTTCCATCTTCTCTTCCAACACTCAGCTATAGCTGGGGGTTTGTCCATTCTGATTTACAGAGCCTTAGAGAGAGTCCCAGGGAGGGATGAACAAGGAATAGTTAATGTTTGTTGATGATAGAACAAGTCAGGGGGTCCTAGGGGCA
>VZUA01053135.1:6291-16614 GCA_013401035.1 Horornis vulcanius
ATTCAAAGTTCAAACATTGAAATCATTCTTTCTTTCAGGAAGGAGAGTGAAATCTTGTGATTTCAGTGAGGATCAATTGGGCAAGCTTCAGTCCATTTCTGTGCACTTCATGTTATCCCATGGTATTTTCGTCTTTTCAGTTCATTTTAGAACATTCTTGGTGCTTTTTTTAGCATTTCATTTCATCACTTTCTTCTTCTGTCTCTTTTTCTTTGTTCCCTGACACTGAGATCTGAAAGAGTATCATTTTGGCAGGTGTCTGTCCATTTCTTTTAGAAAAAAGGACACACCACTGCCCAAAGATTCCTCCCTCTACACCTTTCCTCTTGGCACAATCCATGTGCTGGGCACCTAGGCAGTAGGCTGCTTTTACTGCTTGGCCAAGGGTTGGGGTTCCACTTAGGGTTAGGGTTCAGAAAACCACCAAGCCCAGAGCTCCAGGCACACTGCAGCTGCGACAGGCACGCCAGGGCAAGCACAGCACTGCCCCAACCTTGCTCTCTCCACACTTTTCTCCTTGGCATAATCCACATGTTGAGCACCTTAGGAAAAATCTGCTTTGACTAAGGCACTTCTGGTTAGTCTTGGGAAAGCACAGCAGCCCAGAGCTCCAGGGACACCTACAATTACAAAAGACATGCCAAGGAGGACATGGCACTGCCCCAACATGGCTCACTTCACACCTTGCTCCTTGGCACCACACCATTACATTTTATTATTTTCACTTCATTTCAGAATTTTCTTTTGGCTTATTTTTAGCATTTCATTTAGTCTATTTTGTCTTCTTTTCTTTTCATTCCCTGATTTCAAGATTTCACTGAGTATAATTTTCAACAAGGTTTGGTCCTTTTCACTGCACTTCCTCTCATCCCAATCCATTTTATTTTTTTCACTTCATTTCAGAATTTTCAGTTTGTATTCTTAGCATTTCATCATATTTCTTCTCGTCTCCATTCAGTTCAATTTAGGCCCTGATTTTGAGATTTCAGTGGGTATAATTTTCTGCAAGTTTCGGTCATTTTCACTGCACTTTATTTCATCCTCATCTATGTCTATGTATTTACTTCATTTCCAAATTTTCCTTTTTTCTTCCACATGCATTTGATTTCCTCTTATGTCCTTTCCAATATGTTTGTTTCACTTTGTTCACTGTTTTCAAGATTTTATTTCCTTTCATGATTTCATTTCCTTTCATGAAATTGAATTCATTTCATGAAAGGAAATTAAATCTCATTATTTCATTGAATATCATTTCTTGAAGTTTTGGGTAATTTCACTGTACTTCATTTCATTTCATTCCATTCCCTTTCAAGGAAGGAAAACTGTCCTAAAAATTTTGTTTCTTTTCAATTTCATTTCCTTGTATTTCCTTTCATGTCTTTTAATTTCACTTCTTTCCTTGATATTTTATTGCATTTGTTTTCATGGAAAATTCTTTATTTCTGTGAAAGGAAATGAAATCTTGAAAATTCAATGACTGTCATTTCACGAATTTGTGGCTCATTTCATTGCACCTAATTTCATTCCATCCCATCCCATCCCATTTATTTGTTTTTGCTTCATTTCTTAGGTTTTGTGTTTTTCAATTTCATTTAATATCAGTATATTTTATGTTTTAAGTCCATAATACTAAATTCAGTAGTGTGTGGGCCCATATTTATGAGTAGATAAGCTGGATAACTCTGCTATTCATGAAAATCTTCTTCCTGACTGCATTTAGTGTTGCCCTGACAGATTTGAGAAGGAGCCAGGGTTGCCTGATGCAACCTCAGGGGTATAAAAGGCACAGCAGACATTTCATAGACGAGCCCATGGCTGCTGGGTCACCAACTTGCAGCAGGCTGTCCTTTTTCCTTACTCAGTCCTTTGTTGTATTTCTTAAGGTTTAATAAACTTTCTAAAATTTTAAAGTGAGCGGTCATTTGTCACACTTTTGTAGTCCAAAAGGAACAATTAACTATCTGGTCTGATCACTTGTACAGAATGTGAAATTTTAGCCATTTTCCTTTGTTAAGACAAGTCACTTTGAACTGAGTTGCCAGCAGTGGTTGTCTTTTTCCTATTTCACCGAAGTGCAGTTTTCAAGACCTCTTTCTGGACTTAACTGCACTGGACTTTAGTTACTCTCCTCTCTTATTTGGCAGTTCTATACCAGTGTTTGAGAGGCAGCAATAGCTGATTCCCTGAGGATGGATGTATTTGTAATTAAAATGCAAGTAATTCTGTAAGTAATTTCCCACTGGGTTTTGGGGGTTTTTTTCGGGAATTGCAGCATAATGCTGTGAGAGGAGTTGGGGCTAACCCCAGACTTGGCTGGGCAGTGGGGGCCGGCTGCCTGCCTTTTTCCGTTCGGTGATGGAAGAGGGCGGTGGCGTGTGTTCCAGAGGGCACCTGCCTGTTCCCAGCTATTGCTGCGTCCTAGCTTGCTGCCGGCTCTGCCCGCTTTCATCACCGCTCCTGCCGCTGCTGCGGAGGGGCTGCGTCTGTTCCCGGGATACTGCTATGCTATCACTTACTGCCAGTGGTGGTACTAAGCCCTACTGCTACTTGTGAATTCTACAAAAAGCAGAAATCTCCTGTCCTCCCCTTTGCCCGAGCCCCCACCACCCCCCGAAGAGGTTCCGGGCTCGCACGGGAGAGCCCCTGCTGCATCCTCGGGGGAATCGCGGCAGCCAACATCTCCTGCCGGCTCTGGTCCTCGGTACACCAACCTCTTCTTTTGTTGGTGGTGGTTCTCTCCTGTTATATATGTATACATATATTCCACTAAAGAAGTATTGTTATCTCCCATATTTTTGCCTGGAAGCTGCATCATTTTGAGGTTATAATAATTGGGGGCGGGGTGCGGGGCGGGGTGGGGTTGGCACTTTCCAGGAAGGTTCCCGCCTTCCTTGGCAGACATCTGTCTTTTAAACCAAGACAACGGCTTAGTGTCTTCCATTCACAGACCACAGCAATGTTACTTGGCCTGTCCATCACTGTCCCAGCTCCCCCTGCCCAAGAAACTGACACGAAGGAATGATGGACAGGTCCAGCAGTCAGAGAAAACGCGTCTGGACATGGCCCTGGCACATGATGGGGAGGCCAGTCCAAGTCTGTTTTGGGCACATTAACTTTTTATTATTTATTTTCTAATTTGTGCTACCTGCTATGTATTAAAGAAAATATATTATCCAAACTCACAAACACTATTTCAATGCACTTACTTATTAGCATTCACTTAGCAGTAGATTAATCTTTTTTTAACTTCTTTTCTTATTCCACTCCTTTCCATTCAATTGTATTTCAAATACTTCCTGATCTTTTCATAATACTTCCACCTGAGGCTGAGAAAAATTATTCACCAGATTTAGCATATTCTGTTAATAACTCATTATCATTCCTGACTTCAAAGATTTAAAGAGCTTTAAAAATTTCTGGCTGGTTATTCCAACAGAGTATAAAACTCCCTGTAAGGATAGTATTTGCTTCTCTGGGGACTGATTAGCAGGGGCATTTATTACCTTGTCTACATGTCAATGAACTTCTAGTTGGCCTTTTTTATGTAAACCTGTGCAAACTGTGATATAAAGGGGAACCTGGGTTATTTGTTTCTCAGCAATTAAGTAAAACTTGCATATTTATAAAGATAACATTAATAAATTGTGGGTAGTTTTGACGACTTGCAACAAATTGATGTGATTTTGACCCCTTTATCAGGAGTGTTGGCAATTACACAACTCCTGTCCTTGTACTGTTTGCATGTAGCCATGCAAGTAGCTCTCAGCAAATCCCAAGCAAGACATCTATCTCTCTTAATGAAGCAAGGTGCAGTGAGACTCACTGACCAGCTGTATAAGCAGGAAAACCAAAAATTTATCACCTCAGATATGATCCCGCGCTAATGATTTTGGTTACAGTCTTGTCTCTGCACAGCACAACAGTATCAGGTGGATGCAGTAGCCTGGGTTGGAATTAGTTGGTTTCTAGACAGCAGGGCTGTCCAACAGCCATAAATTCTGGAAGCTTTAGTTTTCCTCCAGGTGGGCTAGAAAGAAAACACCTGGATTTTACCAGCAGCTTGTTGAAACAACATTATTATAAAATGTTTCCATTGGAAAATTTGTTGGCTTTCAAATAAAATTTGTTTCAACAAACAATCTCTGACTGCTTCTGACAGTTACCCATCTCCTCTGTCAATGCACTGGGCAGACACCTTCTTCAAGCCCCTCTCCTTCCCATGTCTGTGTTTAGCCCTGGGTATTCGCTATCCTTAAAGCTCATTTTCTCACTCCCAGCTAGTTTCTGACACACAGTCTTTACCATGTCTGGTCTCTTTTTGGTTGTCTCTTTTTAAGATTCCACCACCTTAAAATGCACCTGCTGTTCAGCATGCAAGCAACATCCCTAGCATTCCTAGTCATCCTTCCATAACTACAATTAACTGCCAAGATCGCACCTTCCTCTGTAAGGAACCTGGCTTTACAGGTCTTTACAGCCATACTCACATCTGATCCCTACCTTGGCTCAATTTTGAACAATCCAAAATCTCTCCAGGTGCCTTTTCTGGAAACACTTTCATCTATCCCTGAGGCAGTGATAGCTTTCCAGGCAACTTAGCAAAGTTTTTTCTTTCCACCTTGTCCAACCAAGCTGGCCTTCTGATTTCCTTCCTGGCTTTGTTCCTGATTTCCACCAGTCACCATGACCATTTCTGCCCTTTCCTTTCTTCCTTCCTGCACTCCAAAAAAAGCCCTTTACATAGTACAACTGCTACTCCCCTGCAGCTCCCTAGAGGTCTCCTATCTCAGAGCAGTAACATAAGCAGCTGCTGCCAATTCCTCAGAGCAGAGGTTGATAAGTGATTTCAGAGTATGAAGAAGTGCTAGGATCGATTTGGGGAGAGTGTTTTGTCCTAGAGCAGAAAAACTTTAATTCTCTTCATTTGAGCTGTGTTCCTCTTCCAGCCACTCAACGGTGAGATGTTATTTGGGGCATCTGGTGAGTCCTTCAGACTGATCTATGTGTAAGGCTGTGAGATGGCAGCAGCTGTGTGGAGAGATATAGATACACCAAAAAAAAATGGCAAACTCACCAGCTTCATGTACTTGAGACAATGAGTAGACTCTGTGTGACTTCTGCTTACCCCAAGCCCATAATCTAGAGAGAGACACTGGTGCAGGGCTGGAGTGCTGATTCCCACGTCTCGAAAAAGGAAGGGAATACCACATTGCTCTGAAAGTTGTCAGAGGTGGTTTTGTCAGGAAATGCTTGGTCATAATCATTCTCATAGGGATTCACTTGCTCCACCAAAACACTGATAATTTTTTTTTAGGTGAAATTTCTCAGCTCCAGCATTAAAATTTTAATGGGGAGAGACAGAAACAGACTATGCCACCCCAAACAGAGCAATACCTAGGATATCCAAGGTACAGAGGAGAATGTGGGATATACAAAGAGAGAATATAGAATAAGGATTTAGGGGAGATCAGAAAGAAAGGAATTAAATATGCCCTTTCTTATAACCTGGGCGTGGAGAAGCACTGCATAGCATTGTATTAATTTCTTGGGAAGCTCTCAAGGCTTTGTTTCCTCTCAAGGCAGAGGGGAAAATTTCAAACCTGAAGGATACAAGCACTAAAAATAAACACAGTGGAAAAAGCTACAAAGGTGTAGGTGGAGTTGTAATGTTTGTTAAGTTTGTAAAACACTGTAATCAAATTATTTTACTAGATAGCATTTGCAGACAATTTACTTTAAAGCTGCTATAAGTGCACCCCTATAGACTGCATTTCTTTAATTTCCTTCATACATTAGGATCCTTTTCTTCTTGGCATGCTCACCCTAAAATCTTCTGGAATTTGATCCCTAACAAGGACCTGAAAACACGGTAGATTATCTGACATCTTTGCGCCATCTACAGATCTTATCAGTCAATTCACATCTTTTGGGTTTGGGTTTTTTTTTTTTGTTTGTTTGTTTGTTTTTGTTGCTGTTGTTGTTATTGTTGTTGTTGTTGTTGCACAGAGCACCAACTAGATGCTTTCATAGAAAGATCGATTATAATTGCATTGTCTTGTTCCTTAGAAGTAATAGTGGCTCAGAGTCCCTACTCACTATTTTCCTTTTCCTTTTTTTCCTCCCTACTATTATCGCAGTCAGACTGACCTCCAACATCTTATTCAGGATTTCTCTAAATTATTTCCAACCCTTTAACAAGTCACCTCCTTTTGGTTTTAAAATGTTCCAACACTTAATTACCCCAGCTTCAAAAAGTTGTATCTTGTTTCTGATGACTTTTACCCCCAAATGTAGTTTTTTCCTCTGAGATGGAGAGGTGTCTTTTAAGAAGCCAGCACAATGGCAAAATAACCTTCTTTGTCTTTCCACAGAGAGCCTACAGAGTAGTTTGTGAATCCCCAGGCTACTTCCTGGATGTGAAACTATATATAATTAAACACCTTCCTTAGAGATGAAGAAAGGACCAGGGTCTGAAAAGGTCACCTCCAGCAGCTGGATACCAAACTCTTTGTGAGAGAAAGGCTCCTTGCCTGAAGGCTGGAGATGTTCAGCTGAAAGCTTCTTTGGAGAGCAATCAATAACCAGTAAAAGGAAGCTTGAGGGTATCCAAAACATTACTTTTCCAGATATGCCAATTTAATAACTATCTAAGATACTGGATATTAGGTTAAGGTGACATGGTCACAACAGAAACTAATTGACCTTTAAAATTACAGCCCATTCATACTTTAATTAAGACAAAAAAATGCTTTCCCAGTCTGAGTTCATGCACTTGATACCTCAAGAAAAAAAATACCAACAAAACTAGCTTATATTCAGCTTGTTGCTTCTGGTGGAATTAAAAAAAAATAATAAAAGCAAAAAAGGGAATGCTGTTACTGGTCTTTCATGTAAGAAAAATCAGCCATTAGCACAGGCACAGCAGAGACAGCAAAAGTGCAGCTAGAGAAATACATTTCTGACAGTAACTAACATTGGATGGTAAGGGAAATAATTTATGTAATGGCACAGTCAGAGAGTATTCCTTTCTCCCATTTATACACCCATTCTTTAACAATCAGCAGCTCTGAGTTCTTGAGCTGATGGATGGACTTCAGCTACATTTAACAGTCACCAGTGGACCAATCCTTCATGATCTTTCAAGATCTTCTTTTGTCTACCTATGTGAACTTTAATTTCCACAGAATCCTGTAGCAATAACTTCTGCAACTAAGTTCAGTATTGTGCAAAAAGGATTTTTCTTGTACTGTTTCTCCCCTATCATAAGCATGAAAATATTTCATCCCTATATCATAATGATAATATATAATCACCCTATAAAGACTTCTAGGCAAAAAACTCTATTTCCTAGTGTAAAACCCACAAATGAAATAATCCTTTGAAAAAAAATTATATGTGCCTTTATGAACCTCTTTTTAAAGAAGTTAAAATTAATTCCTTAATTCCTTTTTTCTTGATAAATTATATTTATCATGATTTTGCAAGTCTAAAGGAAAGCTGCTTTCTCCCTGGGTTCACCATATGCTGCTCAGCCTTTAAGTCAGAACCAATAGTTATTCACATGTCTTAAGTGCAAGTAAGAGTTGTTTTGCTTTATGAATTCATACTGGGGATGAAAAACCCAACCCAAAAACTGTGTGTGCACTAATGTTTCTTAGGCACTGACAATCTTTAAGTGTACTATGCACAACCTAATAACTGCATTTTATACCCCAACACACACACATACAAGTATACAGATAAAATGCAGTTAGATTTTTCCTTTTAATCTGGCAATTCTGAAACTAATTTAAACAATGTCCATTCATTCAATGTCCATTACTGCAAATAGAACACCATCAATTTAAAGTAAACAGGGAAACAGCTGTTTTCCTTGTCTTCAATAATATCAAAGCTTTTCTTGCTATTGTTTTCTATTATTTTGGATGACATATTTTATATGTTGGCCTCTTACACTTGAATACAAGACATAAAGTAATTTTTTACAACATTAATTAATGGTACCTAAAAGGGACTGGATGTATTTCTGACCTAAAAGTTGTACATGTTATAATCCACTAGTTGAAAATATTTTATGGAGCATATTTTATTAAAATATGGTATGTCTTGCAAAACAATTTTGTTGAATCTTGTCTTTTTTAATAGAGGGAGATGTGGTGCATCACATCAAACTCAAAGTATTTGGGATTGACTCTTTTTATGGAACATTGTCCTGATTTCCTTCTTTAGTACTGTTAAGACTTACTGATAGTTCATTCACTTAATATATTATGTGAAATATTTTACATTTTAAGAAGCAGCTGAACTCTACCACTTCTTACCTTTAGATTATTTCCCAGATTTATTCAGGTAATATATATCAAAGTATGGCTATAAGTAGTGTTTAGTTTAATATGGTATATATGGGCTTTCACCCTGACAGAATCTACCTTGCCCTGTCAAATGATAAATGTTTGGCAATCCCAGCTTTTTGTCACTTAGCTCTCCCCAGACGTGGTGCAGTCTGGTGCTGTGGCATTAGATGTCACTATGGACCACACAAAAGAAGACCAAAGCATGAACTAGCATCTTCCCATCTGCAAACAATAACCCCACTTTCAAAACAGGTCTGCATCTTCAAAGACTGCACCCTACCCGTGTGCCCTCTCCCATGTGCACACCTTGGCCTCCATCACCACGTTCCTCTGCTGCTGCTGTTCTGACACCGCAGCACACAGTGGAAAGCAGGTCAGGGACCATACAACAAAAACCTGCTCCTGTCCTGCTTTCATTTCATGAAGGAACAATTTCCAGGGTCTGTAGAACCATGAAAAACACAGCTGTGGGGTGCCTCTTGGAGGGCCAAAAGGCCATGCTGAGCATGATGTCTGAGTTTAGAGCAAATAAGCCACCAAATGAGACGTATGGTGGATTGTATCTGAAGCCAGCTGACTAACATTCTATTGCTCCACTGGATTTTTATGGCCTTACTTCCTTTAGTCTTTTTCATTAGTCTTTAGTCTTTTTCATTGTTTGGTTGGTTTGCAGTTTTTCCTGAGTCGTTCCCAGTGAAGCATTGCATGAGTTTGTTGCAACTACCCCAGGGGAAGCGGGGAGTGATGGTGACCTTGATATCTGGGGGAGCAACAGCAGGGGCAAGGTGAAGTGTTCCCACATCTGTCAGGTAGATTCTGCTGACACTGAAATCCTGAAAGGGAAAAAACCCACTTACTGACTTCCTGTGGCACTAGAATCACAGTGCAACTGCAATTACAGTGGCTGTTACATTCCCATCCTTCCAGGCTTTTATGGGAATTTTATGCATGGACTGCAAGGAGTAGAGCTGCCATGTCATAACAGGAAAAATTTTTAAGGTCCCCAGTTTTTGTGCTGACATGACTGTATTGCACACACTAGCTATGGAGTTTTGGGTGCATCCTGGAATTTCATCCAAAGGAAAAGTACTGCTTGGGATAAGACTTTTGCCTATTGCCACATAGTTCCACTAATTCTAAGCAGATCACAGACAGCCAGAGGTGGGGCGTCTTTGAAGTACCTTGTAATCTAATCATATTTATGTCTTTTTAGGCAGAGCACCTCATATGTTGCAGCAAGACAGGGTTGGATTAATTTAAAAGGAAATTAAAGCAAGGATTATAAAACCATAGAGGTTATTAAAGATTCTTCTTTCTGATGGCAAAGGCATTATTCCCTCTTAGAAACCACACTGCATACTCACAGAGGCAGAAAGCCAAAGGAACAGGGGTTATAAGATCTGATAGTCATAGAAGTGAAATTAACTTCAAACCAAGAGAAAAGCATAGCACTGTCAGGCCAAGAGTTCACATACCAGAAATTACAGCCCTCACTGGAGAACTTAGCCCAGAAACTAGTTGCATAGAGAAGAAACTCTTATCCGTGCTCCAGATATGAGGACCCAGAGCACAAGCTCCTAGGGTCATATCCCATGGCTGTGCTATTTGAGGGGGTTCCAAGTGTGAATAAGACAAAGTGACAAGAACTCTGAAAGTCACTGGGCTCAAACACCAAGGATGCAGGAGTGCTGCAAAAATTACCAGTGGGTTCCAAGTACAAACTGGCGTGTAAATATTGATATCAGCATCAAGTGGGGAGTGTACTTTGGGTAGGAGTAAAGCATTTCAAACTGAGGTGGCAGGAAACCGATACCTTTTACCTTCTGACTGTCACCATAACCTTTGCCATTACAGGGGACAAGCTGCTGCTCTCACTGGTGGAAAAAGGGACTGCTAAATTTGAAAAGCAGCTGTTCCCCAGAAAACCTCCTGTAGAATTTACATGGTGTTCTTGAAGGCTCAGAAGGTT
>VZUA01053135.1:30609-54092 GCA_013401035.1 Horornis vulcanius
TTTTTTTTTTTTTTTTTTTTTAATGTAAACAAAAGAATTTAAGGCATTTATTGCCTGTTTGAGGCCAGTGGGATAACATAATCACACAATGAGCTCTGATCATAACTTTTATTTATGTCAGCTGTTGTGCTGTAATTACTCACTTGTCTTAATATTTTTCAAATAAAATATTAAAATAGAAGATTAATTTGTCAGGACTTTACTTGCACCTTACAAGACTTTCCAAGAACGTGGGAGAAACTAGCCATTAAAATGGAAGGAAAAAAAAGGTTTTAATTGCTGCCCTTTAGAAATGTAGGAGTTGAGTGGACTCAAGAATAACTGCACACCTCTGGAGAGAGACTGCTATCACCAGTAGGTGCCAGTGCAATTATAGGAAACATGTCTCTTGGGATGCCTGGGAAGGAAGTGTTCATAAAACTTCAGAAGAATGACTCGGAACTACATAAATCCAGGGACAGGTTTTTCAGCAAAAATACAGTTGTGTGAATGCTTAAAGTAGCAAAACAGAGCTCTTCTGATTGACCCATGGCTGCTGGAGGCTTTTCAGACTGTACCATATTCCTGGTACTTTTATTGGTTTTTTCCTCCTTGCAAATTGCAGATGTATATCTGAGTAGAGGTGCATACCTCAAATCTCCTTAAGAGCAAAGTAAGCCCATTGAGAACAGACTTTTCACAGTCCTTTTAGAAGTAGTTCACAGATCTAGGATCTCAGTGACCACAGGCTGAAAACTTTCCCAGTGACTCATGAGCAGTGTATTGCACTTAAAACCCATGAAAGTTCTGTACATGATTGCAGGAAATGAAGTTAAAACTGGAAACAACAGAAAATGCAAAGCACAGCACGTCTTCAACAGCTGTTGTTGTTGGCCCGTGGACAGTACAGTATGTGATTGCAGCTCTATAAGCTTTCAGATTGAGAAACTCAATTAACAGTGTAAATGTAACTTTGCCTTGCAGTGCTCCTTGCTCCAGATTTCAAGGATTGTAGCCCTGAGCTTTAGCATAGTCACAGTTTAATTCATAAAAAGTTTGGTCCTCACAACATAAAATGAGAAATCTGTATCAGCTGAAAGTGGCTCGAGGCATCTTAGCAATGGAAACAAGGCAGATAAAAAGTCAAGCCAGCCTTCTCTAATGGAAGGGTGAGAAACAGGAGAGCAGAGGCAGAATCCTTAAGGACTCGAGTTTGACTAGTGGGAATAGAAGAGCAGAGCTATCAAATGCCGTAGGCATCACATGTGGATACCATTCCAGAATCTCAGTCTCTTCCCCAACATTTACCAGAGACAGTGATCAGCTGGCCTTCTAGTACTCTGTTGTGGGCAGTCTGATATCCCTAACAGTCATGGCCTTTTTTGCCCTAACGAGGCCATTTTTGGTGGCCAAGGTCTTTTCTGGCAACTGCAAATTACTACTGTGCAGGCAGGTTCAATTCTGTAGCAGAAGGGAAGCAGAGTTAAGTGATGCCACCCACTATCAGAGATCTGAACGTGCTAGGCTTCTCTTAGCCAGACTGTATCATGGAGAAAGAGGAAAAAGAAGACATGCAAATTCAGGCTAATGTAAAGAAAGAAATCTATGATTGCTGTCAGTGTAGGTGGATGTCGAAGGCTGCAACATCCAGTATTTTCTCAGCTCTTTCCTCAGAGGACATATTTATAAACCTGATTTGATTTGATTTGAATCTGATGATTTTGTTTTGCAAGCTTTCAGGTGGTTTATGATGTTATAAAAATGTGAGAAGGGACACATTATACTGTAGAGAAAAAAAAAAACAAACACCTGATACCGTGCATTTTACACAGATTTTTTCCCCTTTAGATAATTTTAAATAGAATAAAACATTTTTAAGCCAGAGATTTTATTTTAATTTTTTTTAAATAACAAAATTTTTGTCAGCTGAGAGAAAGAGGTCCTTCTGGAAGGAATTTATCTTGATCCATGTCTGGGATAGATAATAGTACTTTCCCTCTGAAGCTTTGCAGCATCAGTTACAAAAAGACCCCTAGGTGACTAATTTCTAGATGGGCAAAATTAAAAAGAATGCTGTGTTTTGTATATTCCAGAATGAATTCAGATTAATAGAATTATAGGATGCTAATCTACAACTAAGAAGTGTCAATAACCCCCGTTTGACTAAAGAGATTAATAGTTGAGAAGAATAGTCAAGTGTGACCAGTGGGTTTTGGTGCCTTGATTTGGGGTGCCCGCTTGTGTTGATGTAAAGGAACTTGCTTTTCAGAGAGTGTTCTTCCTTCTGAAAAATGGGTGGTATGTTGATATCCCCAGTTTGCCTCCCCAAAACTGTAGTCCATTGGTAGTACGTGTCAATTGGGTAAGTTTGGTCCCATGCTGTGCAGTGTCCAGAAGTCTTCATGTCTGCATTGCCCAAAGCAAACAGACAGTTTTACCTGCAAAGTTTTGTCATATGTTAAATTCATGTTGTGAATAAAGAAAGAGTGCGTTTAATGTTTGCTGTTTTGAGTGCTGCCTAGCGTGGAGCAATAACAGCTTGAAACAAACACACCGGAAAAGTCATTCTTATCCAAATGGTTTGAGGAATGCCTCTCTTAGAGTGCAGAAGTAGTTAACTGAAAGATCAAAGCTGGGTCAGTGGCTGGAAACATGAAAACCCAATGGTGTGAGGCACCATAAAAGGGTTAAAAACGATGATGTAAATCATGTGTGTTGGTTAAAACGCTGTGAAAGCGCAGACAGAACCTGGAGGTATAATAAATAATGTTTGAATACCTGAGAGCCTTGTGGCCTCTCTGTCATTAATCAGAAACCACAGACTGAGGGATTGGCTGGCAAAACATTAATCATTAAGCAATTAATTCCAGCCATGGAAACAAAACTTTGTGATTTCCTGAGTAGTGGGATTGAAGAAGGCACAGCATGGTTTTGCTTTTTTACCATGAAGTAAAGAAGTAGTGAGGAGGTCATACATTCATCATTCAGATGGAATAGAAAATCTCCTTTATTGTCCATTTCTTCCCTTCTTTTTTGTTTATGTGAAACAGGAAGAGGGAAAATCAACGTGGATTTTCCTAGAAAGCAGTAATGAGCCTCTTGAGTTTAAATCTTTCTAGATGTGTGACTCTAACCAAAAGGGGCTTTATTTCTTGTGTCTTATGTATTCCACCAGTCCTCTATAAAAGCATGCTAAAATATATATATATTTTTTTCTTCTCAGCAGGATCACCAGCCCCAAGGGTTTTCTTGTGAAACTCAGGACATCTGTTTCTTTTTTTCTTACAATTTCTAATAATTTACTGATTACGTTAGGATCTTACCTTTCTTTTCTTTTAGTATTTGTGCTATAGAAAAACCTACACAAATGTTAAAAGCTGAATAATTCGTACAAAAGGAAGGAGGCAAAAATGTTCACATACTGAGCTTGATTTTCTGCATGTAATTTAATTTTTAAGATACTTTAATTGGTTTAATGGACCTAGATATTTTATTACATATTTGAGGTTGGAAATGCTGCTAGAACTGCCACTTGTGTTTTTAAATGTGAAATGTACACATAAAGAAGAATCTTAATAATGTTTTTCTTACCATTACTGAGTGAAAACCTATCCCCTTGAGGGCTCTGAGCACAACTTTACAACCAACTTCAAGAGACCACCTTTCTGTAAAGTACTGTAGGATGGATGGTGAGGTGTGATATAATTGGAAGCTGCCTATATAGTGACTGGGCTTTAGATAATTTGCCAGGTGCCATGTGAGAAGTTTGTGACAGAAACCAACTGTGGTTCTTTGGCTGGCACCTGATGCCTGGCCATCTGCCTTGCCAAGCTGACGGCATAAATACAGCGGGAGCTGTAACCTCAGATCAGCCTGGTCAGTGATTGCAGTAGGCAACAGATCTAGTTGCTGGCTTCTAAAGGTTTATTCACAAGCTTGAGACACCATTTATTTTCAATACAGTCATTTCCCCACCATACTCAAATGCCATCTTCTTCCAGGAAATGTGTGGAGATAACTGGCCGCAAGACAAGCAAGGAAAACTTGCAGTAAAATAGATGTCACAATTCTTGCAGTGTTATTCTTTCAACTATAAAGACATGTCATCAAAGCCAAGGGTTTTACTGGAGTGGGTATGCTGCCTGTATTTGGTATGGCAGTAAGATACCTCAACCACAGTGGTTTCCTTTCATCTGGCAGATCTTAAGAGTTCATGCAGACAATCCATAATGTTTATCTCCTCCTCCACTCAGAGGCAGTGCATGGCAAATTGCCGTTCAGTAAGAGAATGTTACTTAGTTAAAAGACTTCTGTCCTATTTAGAGATACGGTTCATCCCATGGTTGTAACAAAAAAGCCAAAAGTTAAAATAAGTACCTTCAGACGAGTATTCAGAACAGTTCAGCTGGGCAGAAGACAATATATACTAAGAAACAGAATGTTTTGTCCTTGTCGATTAGGTCAGTCTCCTTACAGAGAGCCAACTGCAACAGTCCCTAGCTAAGGATATTCTATTCTCTCACTTCATGAGGATAAAATTTAGTTGGCACAGGTGGCCTGGATTCATGCATTGCTGCTGAGATTCTAACTGTGATTATTCTTCATTTCCTCCTTCCCTTCATTTAGTCTCGTTTGAGGAGACAGGATGTTGGCTTGAAAAGCCACCTGGATCAGCTAGACCAGCGAATAAGTGAGCTGAAATTGGACGTCAGTAAGACCTCCAGTGAATACTTGGATAGTGACAGCAGGCCCAGCTCAGGTAATGTGCACTTGGCTATTTATTCCCAGAAATGGTGCCCCATGGCTGAGGTGGATAATAGTCATCTGGCACAGGTGTGGCCAGAGCCATAGAGTAGGCTCACAGAGCTGCTAGGAATTTTCCTGCAAAGTTGATTTAGTTGGAAAGTGCTCCCTCACTCAAGCAGTATCCTTTCTGGATTTTTCAAAATTTTTTTTTAATGAACCTTGTAGCCAGCCACACATGGAAGGAGAAGCAGACAGATTTACTTATTAATTACCTTGTGCAGTGTAGAATGACCATTGGTAAAATGGTTAGAGTACTGAAAAAGAAGTGGATGCCAACATCAATATCAACACTCTGCTTGAATCCAGGAAGGATTCTGAACCTCACTAGGACTTTGAAAATCACTATTGCAGTGCTCCTGTCAAATAAATTTATGTAGAAGCAAAACAGCGCTATTAAAAGACACTGAGGACAACTACTCCAACTGAGTAAAGCTCTCATGGACAGAAAGATACTGGGTATCAGGTTTCTGGTCTGATTCACAGAGAGAGCTGTACTGCAGACTTTTATAGCTAGGATGTCTGTTAAAACCGGTTTCTGTTATCTAGTTAGAGACAATGAAAGTAATTCTTTAAACAGAATTTTTGCAAAGCCTCAAGTCTTCAGTGACACAAGGAGGTACTTTTTTTATTTTTTGAATACAGCATACGGATTTGCAGCCTGGTACTTAGAGGGCATATAAAAAGTGCAAGTTTCTGTTGTGCATTTGAGTTCAGGAGTTGTGGGCTTAGGCATATGCACATAGTTCAAAATATGCCTTCTCTGTTATAGAGAGAAGTAATAAAATTTCCTACCTTGAATTTATACAAAGCCTTTTTTAATGCTTCCACAATTATTGGAAATTATCTCAATACCTGGAGAGAGAAGACAGTCTCCATCCCTTAGACATTCCAGCTATCATAGACTTGGCAGCTCTGATCACAGACTAGTTTTGGTCTGTCCAATCCACTCAACAATCCATGCTTGTATGCACCTAGTACAAGTTAAAATGGTGTCAGAAGTCCTTGTCTTACACCAGTTGCATCATAATCCCCAAAGACATTCTCTCCAGTGAGGAACTGGGCAAGATGGTGCAGCACTTCTTCCCCTCCCACCCTCAGAACTAAGCAGGCATGTGCATGCCAAGCTGGCTCAGGGCCTAAGTAAATATGCAGAAGCCCAATAAAGGTTTGGTTGAATTAGAGTATACTTCTGCTGATTGTTACCGTAATAAATGATCATAATTTAGGCTTGTGGCACATAGCAAATAAAGATTTATTTTGTTGTCTGCGCTTTTCTTCTGAGCATGTGCAGTTGCTGTAAATATGAAATATCCTGTTTATCTTAACTCTGCAGGATTCTATGACCTGAGTGACGGTGGTTCTTGCTCACTCTCCAATTCTTGCACCTCTGTGTACAGTGAGTCCATCTCCTCCTCCCACGCCAGTCTCTTACCCAGCTCTCAACACCCTAAAGCAAGGCTCAGTGTGTTTGATTACCGACCCAAGTCTGCAGATGAAACTACCGTGCACACCACCAGCTTCCAGCAGCAGGGAACCTATGTCAGCGATGGATGTCGGATTGCAGCTAGCAGAGATGTTTCTGGGACTCCTGCCAGGTCCAGACCACGGCCAGTTTCCACAGGTAATTGATAGAAGAAGGGGATACTTCATTCAAGAGAAGGGCAGATTCCTGGTTATTATTCTTAGGACCTTGTTGAGCCATGTGTAACCAATATATAGTTCTCATTTCCAAGGTGAGAGTGGATCAAAACCACAGAGCCAAACCATTTGCTGTCCAACTTCCCCTTGTCTCCATACTCCAGATACTTTTAAACAGTAACAAATATTAGAATGAATCAATAAAAAATATAAAACAATAACAAATATGAGGACCTATGCATTTAGAAATGGAAAAATACTCTAGTGTATGAGAAAATATTGTAAATAATATTGAGATACTTTTTTTAAAATGACCTGCATGTGAAATCAGAAAAGTTTCAGTATTTGAAATACCTTGTATGAAAGTGCAAGGATGTATGGAAGAATTCTCATAATTTATTATGTACAGTTAGGGACAACAAATGCCAAAAGTCAATTGACTATCTAGAAAAAGCCATGAAGCCAAAAGTGGATCAGTCATGAGTTTTCATCATATCTTCAACAAAATGAACAAGTCTATTAATATTCCAAAACTCTTGTTTACTGTCTGTAAAGTGACACCATATCACTTCTTATCAGAGGTTCTTCCATGGCCTCAAAGCAATCTGGTGTACAATTCTTAGAGTGATCCAGCGAGATGTGTAGCAGTTCCATTATAGAAACAGGGAAGCTATGGGGAACATCATTTCAAGTACTGTGCCACTCTGAATTCATTCCCACAGCTACTTGACCTGAGCTAACTCACCTCTGGCTTGCTTGGAACAGAAACAAAGACCACCTATTCTATACTTAGGTGTGTAGACACACCTGATGGGATGGCAGTATTTGTAGCATAAAAGCAAAGTCTTCTTAAGGTTTGTCAAAAGCTGGGCATGAAGCTGAGTTTAATGACCGATGGCTTCCATGTTCAGATTGCAGATGTTTTGCTCTCTCAGAAACTTTCCTGTCTTGAAACATGTTGCTGAGACTCCAGGGGCTTTATGTTTTTTTGATATAGAGATAGACTGGCACAAAAAGGGATAGCTGATACTGAACAGGGGTGTGGGAGAGAGACTACAGACCTCCTTCAGCCCTTCTTCCTGGCTACAGCCTCTTACTTCCTTCACAGTGAGAAACAAAAGTAGTGGGGTAGTAGTGGGTATAGTCTTGAAGAAACAATTTTTACAAAGTTCACCACATTGCAGGAAGTGAAGCAAAAGATTTTACTTCAGAAAGCCATCATTTGGGGAGGGGATGAATTTTCTCTTTTCCTCTCCTTAGAGGAAATTGCAAGTAGAGACCAATTGCTTTTTCTTTCAGTGGTGAGCAGAAAGCGTGCTGAGGCACTACAAGCACAGCATGCTTTTGACTCCTTCCTGGTTTATTTGTAAAAGGGTACAGCATTACACACTGCCAACAATTTCCTAGATAATTTTAATTATGAAATTAGGTTGTTATGTTGTCATCCTAACCTTTGATGTGGCAGGTCTGTGCATAGGTAGGACACTGAAGACCACGCCAAAATTTTGTGGTCTTTTAAAAGCTTCCTGTCACAGGGCATAGATAGTCATCATGTGACTATTCACATAGTTTGTGAATGATGTGATTGAATGTGGTTGTTGGGTTTCATGACAGCATGAAGCACCTAGGAAGTTGGTTAGTGAGGATTTATTGGCACTGAAGTCTGCATTGTATTACAGAGAAATCCAAGCTAACTGGTTCCATCATTCTTGGTCCCAGAGGTAACACAGCACCATAGTGCTCTATTGAATGACGTGTCTGAATGGAGCAACCTTTCTTCGCATAGGAAAACAGCCTTTCCTCTCTCTGCACAGGAGATGCTTCTGGGAGAAGGGTGCTGCAGTCAAGAGTAAACTACAGCACCCTTCACAGTAGTCCAAATTAGAAGAGATAGGAATAGTGTCTGTAAATGTCATCTTCAGGGACTACACTTCCCACTTGCCTGAGTAGTTAGCCTTAGATTTTTTTCCTCTGTGAAAATAAAGATTCTTCAGCTCATTCTTCTATGGCTTCTCTGCTAAGAAATAAAAATAATCCCTTGTTTTTGTCTAGTTGGGTTCCTGCTGGTCTGTGGCATTTTAGTACTTTTTTGTATATGCACATACTTACTTTCATCCAAGTAGCACAGTTTAAATTTCCTGCAAAGGTAAGTTTTATTATTGGCTTTAAAAGGCATTTTAAATTCTGTTACGCTTAGGTGATAAAAGCTTTAAAGTAATTCATTGACCTTGGAAGACTGAAATTACTTTCTTTATCCATGCTACTGATTTATGTAAAAGCTATCACATCTCCCTGATATAGCACTCCTAGAATGAACCAGATTGAATGTAGTTGTCTGTGATTTAATTAGGTTGTTAATTTTCATCCACCATATAGGTGACTTGGAAAGACTCATTCCAGCGGACGCTAGATTTCAGAAAGAAATGGATCCCAAATCCATGTTGCCTCTGTCCCATGGAGACATGCACTTGCTCAGCATGGACCCCAAATTCCAGAATGACTTGGTCTCCAAGAATGGCATTGATGTGTATCCTTACCCAAGCCCTCTCCATGCAGTGGCTTTACAAAGTCCCCTTTTCTCCCTGGTGGGAGCATCCCCAGAATCAGACTTCCAAGCTGCTCCCAGCAAACCTATGCCTAGTACGACAGGTCCCAGCTTGATTAAGACTAGGCCAACCACTGAGGTCAAGCCAGGGGGTTACATCAATAAGTTACTGCAGCTGACGAGATGCAAAGGGAGCAGTCGGGCTGAGGCCAGCGAGTGGGTTTCACCAAAGAGCCAGCCAGCTGCAGTGCACCAGAGACTCATTATAACCCCCAGCACTGGTGGAGTGAAAATTAACAGCAGCAGTAGCCAGCTGGAAAAACAGACGAGTTCTCTGGAGAGTAACAAAGCTGAAGGGAAGCTGTCAAGAGAGGTGCCAGAGGGGGAATGTGCCAAGCAGCAGGAGACTGTGAGTTGTATGAATGAAGAGCAGTCATCCACTCGGCCTGACACAGAGCCATCAGCTGTGAATAGTTGTTATCCTGCCAAGTCAGCAGCAAGGGGCTCTCCTCTGGCAGAAGCAACAGAGAGCAGCGTGGAGCGTAGTTTGTCCTACTCACAGCTGTGTCAAGAGGACTCTAGCCCAGACAACTGGAGTGCTAAAGCTGTCTCACCCAAAAAACTGCCCTTCAAAAGGTGTGGCAATGCCAAATTGGCTTACACTGGGGGTCATGAACGAGTGGCAAGAGCTGAGTTTGTTCATGCTCAGTTTGTCCCTGCAGAATCCCATCAAGTCCGGGTAAAGTTCGCCAGCTCCAAAACAAAGGCAGTGAAGATAAAGAGGAGGAACAGCGAAAAAGTCGTTCGGCCTGGGAAGCAAGCCTTCTGCATGGAGAAGGTGAGAGGGTCTCATGGGGCCACCAAGCTGCCTGCTGAGTGGAATCAGCTCCAAAGACCACAAGGAATGAAGAGCCTCGTGCGGAGACCTTCGTATTCTGGTGACATGGCTGGCAGGTCATGCTCAGAGTCAAGTCTGTTCCCAGTGCAGGTCAGGCTCCCCACTGTGCCATCCAGGCCGGAGCTCTATGGGGCCTCTGCCAATGCACTGTATTCCCTCGAAGCAGCTTGTTCAGACACAGCCAGCAGGAAGAAGCAGCGCAAGTGGCAGTCCACAGTGGAGATCTCTGCCAAGGCCCAGCCGGCCAGCCTGGCTCACAGCTTCGGCCTGGGAGCGCCAAGGCAGGCAGCAAGGAGAGCGGGCGTCCTGCGCACGGTCAGCATGAGGGCTCGCTCCAAGGGTCAGCACCACGGAGATTATGCCAAAAGCGAGTCAGACCACTCTGAGTACTCTGCAGAGTGCGCTTCCCTCTTTCACTCCACCATCGCAGAGACCAGCGAAGGGGAGGTCAGCGATTTCACAACCAACCGATTTGGGGACAGCGAGTCCAGCGAAAGTGACTCGGATGGCAGCAGTAACAGTAGCAGCCTTGCTCTTGACTCTGATGAGGGGGATGAAAGTGAGCTGATTTGGCCTGAAGGTTCAGTCAGACAATCTGTGACTGTGCAGGCCTCTTCCAGGCCTCTTCCTCCAGTGCCCAAAATCTGTCGCATCAAAGCTTCAAAGGCACTAAAGAAGAAGATAAGGAGGTTCCAACCTGCCTCTCTGAAGGTCATGACCATGGTTTAAGGGAGAGCAAGGATCTATTTCTTACAGTGAGATGTCCTGCTGGCTCTCATTTGCAAAATAAGAGGACTCGTGCAGAGAAGGGGACTTTCTTAAAGGAACTGTGGATAATCCCTGAGTCTACACAAGGGATCTCATTTGTTAATGCCTGGACATAAATGTCACTGTATCTAATTCCCTCTTTTGCCATTTATTCTGTAAATATGAATCTCTGTGTATATTATGTGTTGACTTTTTTAATTATCCAGAAGGGTCACCATGGTGAAAATGAAAACAACTCTGCTGTAAGACTGTACAGGCAGGCCCTTGGTGATTTTTTAACCATATGCAGCCACAGAATCAGTCCAGACAAAAGGACTTGCTAAGAAGAACGTGTAATTCCCTCTTGTCAGGAATTCTTTGCAGTCTGAAGTCTGTATTAACCATCTAGCTGTTATTGTGGTCATATGGAAAAGTTCTGTTTTCTACATAATTTACTTTATTTCAGATCAACCATCCCATACCTTCTCCCAAACATCGGGAGAATGAGTCTGTTCTTCCATTAAGACATAGTATGCTTAATCAAGAAGGCAAGTGTATTTGTGAATGAGAACAACACTTCAGTTTGCTTCCTTTTTTTCAAAATAGCATAGGGTTGTTTTTTCAACCCCCCTCTTTATAATGTTCCATGTTATTGTTCATTTGTTGAATGGATGAAAGAACATGAGGGCGACATGCCACACTGTGTGATTGGCCGGGACTGAGATTATAGCTTTGCTCCTGAAATTGCAAACTCAATAAATACTATTTAATGTATTTCTGAAAATTTGCTTGTCTGACTTTGATGTCTAAAGAAAATTATTCTGGTCTCTAATATGAAACAGTTCTGTGTTTTTATGATCACTGTGCAGAGGGGTTCTTTTATATTTTCAAAGGATCTCTGTAGCTCAGTCAGAACCAGGCTCCACTTGCCCTCTACCTCAGGAAAGCTTTTTCACCATCTGCTTCTAAATGAAAGAATTTGAAAGTATTTTTATTGATGACAAGGTAGTGTTTACTACACTCAGCTAAACTGATGCAATTTTGTCACAAGAAACTCTTAATTTCAAACATATATTTATGTATATGTAATGTATTTTGAATGCATTTGAGGGCACTGATGTGAAGCTTTGTATCAGTGTGAAAAAGGAAGCAGTGAATTTTTGTTGTTCAGACAGGCAGTCCTAATTCTTTCCTGTGAACACAGCAATCTGGAAGCTGAGCAGAAGTTCACCCTGAATTTACAAAGGAGCAGGTATTATCCTCCTACCCTATTTCAGTGCTCAGTCTGAGTACATTCCTGGCCTAGGAGATATAGGCATTACCTCATTCAGCTGCCTGTACTGGGTCTGAAACAAAAGGTAAGTGCTTTGCAGAAACTGGGGAAAAGAGTGACTGTTTACTCCAAGGATTCAATAGCAAATAGAAATATTGAAAGACAACTTACACCCAATGCCTTCTATTCTTTGGAAGCTGTGTTATGTTTTGAAACCATTCTTTTTTTCAAATAATTTTTGGAAAATTAGGAGAAAAGTAAAAGATATGTAAAGTCATTTAATTCAACTGTTCTAACTAGCATCATAACATCATCCTTAGCATAACTAGGAAAACATTTTATTTTAGTCAGTGGAATATGTTTGAACATTTTTTCATTGTTCCAAGAGTATTGGATGTAATCACTCTGGAAGGATTAATGGGAGAATTTCACAGGTCTGGCAGTGGTTTCTTGTTCAGCATGTCTAGCAACAGAACAAACAAAATAGTGATTTATGCTTTGTTGACTTTCTACACCATGAAAGGATTCTTTTTTCCATTTACACAAAAGGTTTCATTTGGGGGAGTGTGTCAAAAGTTACATATGATCCTTTAATCCAGGGATTTTCTGTGTTGGGGTGGGGTTTATTGGTTAGATAGGAATTTTGAAGGTGTTTTTTTTCATGGAGGAAGAAATAGTTTGTAAGTAGAAAAGTACTCTGGATATGAGTGTTCTGAAACCTGGTAAAAACTGCCACCCAGTAGCTCCCTGCCTTTTTATCAGAGTAAGCTCAAACAATAAGTTTGTGGTCCCACAACTCAGTAAATCCCGCTTTAGGGCTGTTAATACTCCGTCAGAAATGTTGCCAGACGCATGATGAAAGTGCTGATCCAGAATGAACTCAGGCTGCCAATTCAAATAAAGAAAAATGATGACTTAATTTTGTACTGACAGGTTTTATGCCAGACAAGGTATCACTGCCTCTACGACTCATACCTTCTGCCAGGTGAGATACCGTCGCTCCTCCCAGAGCCAGCATAAACACAACATAAATGCATAAAGCTGGCCCAAACATCATCCTGTGCTTTGGCTAATACTTGATCCAGGGGAAATCTGCGGTGCTGGAGAAACCCAGCAATGCAGAGAACTCGCTGTTAGGTGTTGAGGTATTGCTATGTTCAGTGATGCTACTGAGCTGGGACTTTTTGGCAAGGGCAGAACAGGTGATGCTTCCCCTCTGTACTCCAGCACACTGGATGTTCTCCCTAGCACTGCCCTTTGGAAACACTGCTTTTGTCTGCTGGAGCAGAAACTGCATTGGGACAGAGCTCTGGAGGGAAGAACTAGGGCAGTGCAAAATGGGTCAGGAGACTTGGGTGGCCACTATTTCAGGTATACTGACACAAAAATATGATGGTTGAGTGTACTGTAGTGTGTTTTGTTGGCAAGTACACCGAGAATTTTGATAACCCCTGGTACAGGTGTGATGGCTCTGTCCATCAAAGGCTGGGTTAGCTCTGTTGACGGGACCCCAGAATACCTGCCACCTAAGCAACAGAGCAGAAACATACTTAAAATCAACAAATGTCAATAAACACTCTGATGCACTATTCTCTTATGTGTATGTGCTAAACATCATAAAACTATCATAAAAATGTTTTTTAGCCTCATCATGGAAATAAGGGATGCCAATCATGGGATCATGGCCGTACTAAATAAAAATATTCGCTGTTTTCAGAAGAAGTCTACAAAACCTTTTTACCTCACAGCCTCTTGTACTATAAAGGCCCAAGAGAGTGCAAAAAATGTCGGTTGGTGGTACAATTAGAAGTCTAGCACCAAACCTGATAAACTTCTGGGGTTGAGTTTAGCACTTTTACTGTGACTTGATTAGCAAGTGTATAGATCTAATGTCTGTTTCAGAGCAGCTTTATGCAGAGTTTCTGTTGCAGGAGCTAACATCTGTCATCATCACTCCAAGCTCTAGTGAAACAAAATCATCTATTGCTGAAATCTGTGTGCCAGCTCAGCAGTTTCCTTCTGTCCTAGGCAGACATTTACACTTCAGGAGGAGCAAATTGCTCCTAAACCACAAAGGAAAGAAAAGAAAGTAAAAAGGAGAATAGAAAGGGAATTAAGGAAGCTTTAGGAGCAATTTGCAGAGTAGATCATAATTATGATTTAAAAAACGTTTGTTAATCCTTTTATTGCACAAACAATTTTGGAACTGGATAATTACCAGTTTTCTTGGCCTTGACACAATCCTAGATTTTCAAGTCCACATGCATTACCCCAACCATGGGATAGAGTCAGAGAACTGATGTTTTGTCAGAGACACCATCCTTCAGATCTTCATTTGCAGTGACTTCTGGTCAGGCAGGGAACTGGACAAAAGAAAGACAGTGGTAAGTCTCAAAATCAGCTGTGGATGATTCTCATGCTGATGAACTTGAGCCCAGTGGACATTTCAAGGCTGTGCTGGCGTGTTTTGTGTTTTCTTCCCCATCCTAGTCTGAAGCTCTGAAGGAGAGAGGTGCTCCAGGAGCTGCTGAAAGACAGGTGGTAGCAGCAGCTCTTTGGGGAGTGAGTTGTTGCCAACAGGATGAAGCAGTCTGAGCATGGCACCAAAGGACTCTGGTGATTCCAGCCCCACCAGCCTTTGCTAGGTTCTTTATGGTCCTCTTAGGGCTATAACCCAGCCCCACTGCTGGTCGTGTGGCACTGCTGTGATTTGGATGCTGCACATGAAATATGGGCCACCAGCACCCAAAGCCCACCACAGGCCCATCATTCATGAGCTACAAGATGAGGGAGTGTCCCAATCCAGAGGTCTTCCAGAATACCAAGTACCAAATCCCCAATTAGACAAAGGTTTTTTGAAAGAAGTGTGCAGCATAATAAGGCGTCTGTGGCTGCTGTCTGACAGGGAACAAGACAACAGCATGCCAGGGAAGGACTATCTTACAGTTGCTATTCTGATGCAATAGCAGTGGCTTTCATTTTCCAGCCCCCTTTTAGCCCTTCTCAATCCCACTGAGGCTGAAGGATTCACTCCAGCTGTGCTCAGTGGAAGAGAGCAGCCCAGCTTTTAAGTACAGCCCCCCTCTGCCCTCCACACCACAGCAAAGCCTTTGGCTCCTGCAGAGAGCTGTAGTTCCTATTGCTCCCTGATCACAAACTCAGTTGTCCTCACTGAAAATGCTCCCAAAGGAAGCTACCCTGACATGAGCAGCTGGAATGACCAGGTAAAGGGAAAAACATCATTATGCTGGAAAAGAAGGGTCCTGTGTCTGAAACTTGCCTGTGAGGAATTCAAACATCCAAGGACACTAATACAAAATCCAGGCAGTTTTCCCATATCTCATATGGATATTAAGGAGACCTGGAGTTCCACCTGGAGTTCCAGAGCTGCTACTCTGTACAGACAACATATATCAGCTGCAGATGAAGAGTGATCAACAGGAAAATGCTCAGCTGAGGCTTGATTTTTGATAATTATACTTCTGTTTGAAGCCATCACAGTATGCCTGCTTATATTGGAATGCAGAACATCAGCAGAATAACAGCTGAAATGAGCAGAAGTCCAGCCTCCATCAATTCTATTAATTCCATGTGTTATCATGATAATAAATCATGGAGACTACTGTTAGCTAATACAGATTTTTTTTTTTTTTTTCCCCAAGCTTTTTGGTGTTTTTCCNTTTCCTGTCTCAGCATTTGTAACTAGGGGTGGAGGGCATCAAATTCACCCATGACACAATTCCTGGGAAGTCACTAGAACTACTCCACACATTAATTTATCCTGCTCATGCTGTTCTCAAGATGTCAGCAAGTGGGATGATTGGCATGACAGAAGGAAAATAAAGAAGATTTCAGACCTCACTTTTATTCTTGAAGGTGCTGCAGTCTGTGGAAGTAACTGTGTTTATGGCTGTCTTGGCTGGGGAGAATGCTACATGTCACGTCTGTGTTAGTGATGAGTCAGGGAAATGATTAGGACTTTGCACAGTGATGGAATTTCATGTTTATTCTGGTTTACAAAGCACAAACTGAAAGAGTATCAGCAGTCTGCTGATCCTGTGAAGCTACAAATCAAGAAGAGAAAGGCCACAGATCAAACTGACTGGGCAGGGTTTATCAGGCGGTGTTGAACCCGAACTGTAGTCTTAGAAGCCCCAAATGAAGAATCTTAGTTCCAGTAGACTTGGGCAACTGGATGTGCTCAAAAGCTCTGTCAAATCACTTTGGATGCCTACTCTTCAGCCTAAGATGGATATGTCAGGCTAGCAAGTTGCTCTGAGGAAATATGCATTACTGAAAACCTTCACTCCTACATTTACATGCAATATTTTCTCTCCACTCCTGGTATCCCAAAAGTTATTTTAAGAAGCTAAAAGTTCTAACTCATGTAATACGCTACTATGTTTAAGACCCCATCAAATTCTTGTACAATTTGTAAGATGGAATGATATGGATACACTGACTGTCTAGACAACAAGAACTGTGCCTCAGTAGGAATCCAGAAATTAAACTTAAAACCTGTAAGACAAGCTGTAGCATCAACAATGAAGCTTTCCTTCAAGACTGTCCTGACCACTGTAATGCCAAAACACAAATAAAATCTTACATTTTCTAAGATTATTAGCTCATTCACTAACGAAAACTAAAAAGTTCAATTATGAAAAGAGTTTAACCACTGTCTGGGTGTACAGAATTTGGCAGAAAATGCCAGTAGTATGTGGTTTTATGCATTTTCGCCTGTTCTCAACTTTCCCTAAAGAATACAATGAAGAGAACCAGAAGTTCATTTTCATGCTCTTTGTTAGAAGGGTCATCTGACTTGACATGCAGAAGAGAAAGAGTAGATGCAGTTGCAGTCAGAATGGAGATTGGTTGTACTTTAAATGTGCAATGCAGAAAGCCACTTTTTAATCTATTTGATGGCAAGAACGTGGAAGAAGTTAATGTCTAGGGCATACACAAAGTTTTCTATGCTGAGATCATTAGAGTCAAACAAATTTCTTATCTGAGATACAATTTATGGCTACATGAAAGGCTACATGAAGATAAATTATTCCCAAAGGGAAGATTTTCCTGATTCTATACTACATGTGCTTACTAACTGAGTTACTCAATTTCCTTCTGTTCATAGCCAAATCAGTATCTGTTGTATTTCTATTCCATTGTGCATTAGTGGAAGAACAAGGTACTTATCAACCACACTGTGACCTCTGACTGCTGAGAATTTCACCTTGCCACAGAAATCTCTCTTCTTCATAAGGAGTGAGGTTTATTAAGTTATTGCTTGAAATGGAAATTTGCCGTACATCTTCCTAGCATTAGGTGTATATATAGATATTTAGGAAGAGTTCATGGAAAGGGTGGATGTGATTATGTCCACAATTGGAATCAAAGCAGAAAGGGTTTTTTGACTGCTTCGTGTCTTGTCACTGACTCTGTATTTTCTAAAGAAAAAAGGCCACAAAACTGAAGAGGTACCAAGAATGAGATGTTGGTGATTAAAATTAATATGGTGATCATTCCCTTTTTTTATTTTAACCACATCGGCTGAAGCTAATGAGTTTGGGGATGGTTCTGTTATATATGACTTTGGAGTGGCTGAATTTCTTGAAGATAATTTGGTGATTTTTTTGTTACACCAAGATGTTCAGGAAAGCTTCCTCTCTGCTTACCTTATTTATACCTGAAATCTGAATTACCTGAAATGTACATTTAACTCTCTGTTAGAAATTTCTGACCCTTTTACTCCCTCTAACAAAAAAGTGGGTTTATGTTGCACGTGTACAAATTACCTCTAATAAAATGGGTATGATTGTATAATGGCTTTTCTAGCTTTTCACACTACATTTACATTCTATTATTTTGATTATGTTTCATCCTGGATCTCCTCTGTTGTCACTGGGGCACTGAAATTGATATAATACTGGTGTGCCTACAGCCACAGCTTTATAACCAGTGTTTATAGTGCACAGCCTGCTTCTAGAAGGTCAAAGAAAGGTAACTATGAATAGTAAGCCCCTAATGCCAGCAGGCCTAAATACTCGGTACCATGGTATGAATTTACATTACAAGTTTTTAGAAGTTCACAGATCAAAAAAGGCTGAAAACCCACATGTTGTCTCCTAGGTGCCCAAGATGAAGAGGGCTTCAGAATCAATCTACAAAACCAGAAATAGGAAGAATTCCAGGAGAGCTGAGATGAGAGGAAAACAATTTCAAAGTCTGATGATAAGTTACTACAAATCAAGGGGAAAAGCTCTCTACAGATGGTGTTAAGTAAGTACAGGGGACTTACACAGGCTGCAAGATCGGCAGGGAGAGTGATAAAAAAGGACATTTTAAAGCTCTGTTACTATAGAAGGGTTAATAATTTTCTAGCACTGTGGTTAGTACATAATCACAGCTGCCTACCACATTAAGTAACAGCTTGTGGTTGTCAGGAAGGTGTGTGCACCACAGAAACACTCCAGGGTTAGGAGCCAAGTATCCCAAAAGCATTTGCATCATCTGCAGCCAAAGGCATTCTCCCAAGCCCAGCCTTTGGTGTCAGCTGCTGGGGTCACCTTCCCTCCAGGCTGCTTCTCCTGCACCCCAACCCCTCCACCCAGCCTCCATCCCTTCCGATCTGCCATGTGTCCCATGCCTGCTGCCAAGAACTTTCCTTCAGAGGAATTCCATATTTTTTTTTTCTTCAAAAGTATCATCAGGTTATAAAATTTAACCTCAGAGCATGCAGAGAACTTTTAATGGGAAAATGTCTGGCCACCTCACCACAACCAGCCTCCAGAAATGTACTATTATGGCTCATGTTCATTGCTATGGTTGTCTCTAGGGTATGTAATTTGGGGACACTGGATGTTAACTCCCTAGAAAGCAAGAGAAGCTACTGCAGCTACTGCAGCTGGGACTAGAAATCAAAATCTGAAAGGCAACAAACAGGGCCTCCACTGTCCCTTTTTTCAGGTGCAACCAAATACTTAATGCAATGCAGCCACCGCACATCTTGGGTGGCACGGGACTGTGTAATGCAGGGGAGAACAACCCCACTTAACACACCATCCCTCAGTGGTGTCACTACATCAGTTCAGCTCCTTGACATAGGTATATGTGATCCTTTCCTTTACTAACTGGAGGAATGCCAAGCCCTTTTTGGTTGGTATGAGCTGAAAGCTCCACAGGCATCCAAGAGAAAGAATAGTAATAATATTTTATACAAACTGTTCTCTCCCTATTTTATACTAACTGTTCTCTTACCTATAATTACATACTATAACTCAAGAACTAATTTCGCCCACTTTCCCTTTCACACAATGCGTTCCCTGACTTTTCTGAGATGGTCACTGCAGGCTCAGAGGTAAGAGCATACCCTGTGGAACCAGGCTCTATGCCTTCTGGTGTCTGTCTGTCCGTCCCAACATGTTCTAAGAAGCACAGACAAGACNGACTAAAAGGAAGGCAGCTAGGACAATTACTGTCTTCACTAGACATATATTGCTAAGGGAAATCCACAGCAGGAATACAACAAATAAAGTGTCTATTGTAACATATAATACAGTCATTGTATTTTTGGCCTGAGTAGNGGAAAGCTTCCTCTCTGCTTACCTTATTTATACCTGAAATCTGAATTACCTGAAATGTACATTTAACTCTCTGTTAGAAATTTCTGACCCTTTTACTCCCTCTAACAAAAAAGTGGGTTTATGTTGCACGTGTACAAATTACCTCTAATAAAATGGGTATGATTGTATAATGGCTTTTCTAGCTTTTCACACTACATTTACATTCTATTATTTTGATTATGTTTCATCCTGGATCTCCTCTGTTGTCACTGGGGCACTGAAATTGATATAATACTGGTGTGCCTACAGCCACAGCTTTATAACCAGTGTTTATAGTGCACAGCCTGCTTCTAGAAGGTCAAAGAAAGGTAACTATGAATAGTAAGCCCCTAATGCCAGCAGGCCTAAGTACACGGTACCATGGTATGAATTTACATTACAAGTTTTTAGAAGTTCACAGATCAAAAAAGGCTGAAAACCCACATGTTGTCTCCTAGGTGCCCAAGATGAAGAGGGCTTCAGAATCAATCTACAAAACCAGAAATAGGAAGAATTCCAGGAGAGCTGAGATGAGAGGAAAACAATTTCAAAGTCTGATGATAAGTTACTACAAATCAAGGGGAAAAGCTCTCTACAGATGGTGTTAAGTAAGTACAGGGGACTTACACAGGCTGCAAGATCGGCAGGGAGAGTGATAAAAAAGGACATTTTAAAGCTCTGTTACTATAGAAGGGTTAATAATTTTCTAGCACTGTGGTTAGTACATAATCACAGCTGCCTACCACATTAAGTAACAGCTTGTGGTTGTCAGGAAGGTGTGTGCACCACAGAAACACTCCAGGGTTAGGAGCCAAGTATCCCAAAAGCATTTGCATCATCTGCAGCCAAAGGCATTCTCCCAAGCCCAGCCTTTGGTGTCAGCTGCTGGGGTCACCTTCCCTCCAGGCTGCTTCTCCTGCACCCCAACCCCTCCACCCAGCCTCCATCCCTTCCGGTCTGCCATGTGTCCCATGCCTGCCGCCAAGAACTTTCCTTCAAAGGAATTCCATATTTTTTTTTTCTTCAAAAGTATCATCAGGTTATAAAATTTAACCTCAGAGCATGCAGAGAACTTTTAATGGGAAAATGTCTGGCCACCTCACCACAACCAGCCTCCAGAAATGTACTATTATGGCTCATGTTCATTGCTATGGTTGTCTCTAGGGTATGTAATTTGGGGACACTGGATGTTAACTCCCTAGAAAGCAAGAGAAGCTACTGCAGCTACTGCAGCTGGGACTAGAAATCAAAATCTGAAAGGCAACAAACAGGGCCTCCACTGTCCCTTTTTTCAGGTGCAACCAAATACTTAATGCAATGCAGCCACCGCACATCTTGGGTGGCACGGGACTGTGTAATGCAGGGGAGAACAACCCCACTTAACACACCATCCCTCAGTGGTGTCACTACATCAGTTCAGCTCCTTGACATAGGTATATGTGATCCTTTCCTTTACTAACTGGAGGAATGCCAAGCCCTTTTTGGTTGGTATGAGCTGAAAGCTCCACAGGCATCCAAGAGAAAGAATAGTAATAATATTTTATACAAACTGTTCTCTCCCTATTTTATACTAACTGTTCTCTTACCTATAATTACATACTATAACTCAAGAACTAATTTCGCCCACTTTCCCTTTCACACAATGCGTTCCCTGACTTTTCTGAGATGGTCACTGCAGGCTCAGAGGTAAGAGCATACCCTGTGGAACCAGGCTCTATGCCTTCTGGTGTCTGTCTGTCCGTCCCAACATGTTCTAAGAAGCACAGACAAGACCTGCAGTTTCCTTTGTGACAGCAGACTTTGCTTCCTGAGCAGCCTCTCTCTAAATTTGAAGTTGACACTGCCTGATTCTATGATGCAGAATGCTATTTTTTGAATATTCCAAGACATAAATTGCACTGAATCAAATCACATTTTATAATAAAATTCAATGTGATAATGTGGTTTGCAACAAAGAGCCACTGTTTGTATTTCCCTATGGATTCAGGTCACACCAGCTGATTGAAACTGGCAAAACCAGTCACTTAGGATTTGGGTTGAAGTTGGAATAATGCTGGTGATTTCATTCTGCTGCTTGAAAAAAAAAAAGCTGACTNTGAACCTAAAGGTCTGTCTTTGAGATACAAAGTCTCCTATCTATGATTTACTTGGCTTCCTTCAATAAAAAGCTGTGGATAATGATTGTGTTTTCCTTTGGATATTCATCCGAGAAGTTAGAAAACTGTGTTTAAAAAAGCAATCAGATCATTAAATCTTCCCCAAAACAAACCTGATTTTTAAAGACTCGGAGCCAAAATTATCTCTGTGTTTTGCACTCATTTCTAGCATTTCAGTAAGCATTTGTGAGTTCAAACCAGATCAAACCAAATCTCTAGAAGAATATACTGATTTTTCTAGGGACAAGACTGTAAAGTGAAGTTGCATGTTGCCAGGAATTTGCCTTCAGTGGAAATTATTCCATTATTTCATCAAAAGAACTTTTTTCTCTAAAAGTAACACTTTCCATGTTGTCATTCAGAAAAAAAAAATCTTTTTTGTCTTTTGTGTAGTCTGTGGCTTGTAACATGCAGGAGGTCAGACTAAATCCTTCTATAATCCTTTTGAGCTTTAGTCAATGAGCTTTTTTTAAATTTTTATTCTGTTTCCCATACGGTATTTCCATTTTAAGGGAAGAGCAATGCTTAGACAAGAAAGCAGTTTTAAAAATTTCTCAGCAAACCAGGCGAAGAAGTCTCTGCTAACAGCTTAAAGGCAAATAGCAATGGATTTAGGAAGGAATTTGTTACATCTGTCTAAAGGCATCTGAAATTTAGGAATCTGGGTTAAACCAGTCTCCTAGGGACCTCGTATTGCCAGCAGAGTGAACAGCACTGACGCCAGCAAGGAAATTACCTCATTCCAAACAAGGTCTCCCAGATAGGTGGGCTGAATTGTTTTCGGGAAGGACTGACTGTGAGAAGCTAAAATTACTCAGTTCAGCAATACCTGACTTTTGAATAAGTAACATCAGATTAGACAAACGTGATTTCTGAGGGTGTGGGCAGCTTCTCTTGGTTGTATATGGCTGTCACTGAGCTATCTAAGGAACTGCTAGAAGAAATGAAAGAGGATTAATATGTTTGGTGGGGGAATTTTATAAAGAAGTTACTTAGAGAGTGCTGGCAACACTGGTAGTAAGTTTCAGTGTAGACACAGCACATAAATATACAGATGATGCAAGTAAGGGCAAGCCATAGCCCATGCACAGTATAGAGCTGTGATGTTGTTGCAAATATGTCCAAACCCTAGATTAATCTAAGAATAAAGAAATAGAACAGGAATGTATCAATCAATCGTTACATTAAAAAAATCCCTCAGACCTGTGCTTTTCTTTCTTCTTCTACTTTTGTAGAGATGAGGAATTATTTTTTACTCCAGAAGACACTATAGCTTGAACAGACTTAGGAAAACTCAGTAATACCTAATAATGTCTGGAAAGTTGCAGCATCTGCCTTTTTAGACTTTAACACCTAGTGCTGTGTCCCTCTTTCTTTGGGCATTTAGTTACTGTTCTGCTCAATAATCTGTTTAAGAATCAAATAGGCCAGATTACCATTCCTGTGCACCTTATGTAGTCACTTAAATCAAATCAAAGGGAATTTGCACATAATTGGTTTTCACAGGCTTTGAAAAGCTCAGCTGATTTTTAAAATGGGTATTTCTCATAGGACTTTACACTGTTCCAAAAGAAAAGGAATGAAAATTTACATTTTTTCCATAGGTGAAAGAGGAAAAGAAAAAAAAAATGCAAAACATACTTTCTCTCTAAATGACTGCTAAATACCAGACATCCTTTAACTCAGGGTAAAAGAAGCAAAAATTAGAAAAAAAAACCAGAGATTTATTTTNGTGTTTGTTTCAGCTCTGGAATGTAATTCAGATATTGTTCGAGAGTTTAAAAAAAAAAATAACAACAAACTTCAGAGCAAGCCCTGCAAGAATACCAAGGGACTGGCTATT
>VZUA01053142.1:8932-37897 GCA_013401035.1 Horornis vulcanius
TTTGTTTGTTTGTTTGTTTTTTCTGGGGATTCCTCACACACTATTCCACCAGATCCAGTTCCCAGCTTCAGGCAACCATGTGTAATAATCCTTCCCAAATGCTCTCAGGAAGGAGGTGAACCCATAGAATTATTAAAAGGCTTCAGGTATAAGCAGCAACAAGTGAATGAAAGAGGACTTTTCCCAATGTTTGCCACAAGGTCAGATTCAGGATTCACTAATGTTAAAATCCAGAAGGTTCAAACCCAATATGTAGCTCAAGATTAGATATCTAAAATAGCCACATTTTCCGCAAGATATTTTGAACACCTAGTTAGCTATGAAAACAAACATAGCTAACTCACCACAGAAAAGAAAAAAAACTGCTTGGATACCCATAAAAGACCTCAAATGTTCATGTTAATATATAAAAATGCATGCACACATTCAATTAGTGAGTATCTATACATATGCATATGTATACACATACTTGTGTACACTCTAGAGAGCCTCATTTGCACAGTGGGAAAGCACCCACAACTTCACTTTGAGTCAAAGAAAAAATACAGGTTTATGAAAAATAATCAAGCCATTTTTAATGCCCCTGTCTACAATTACAGATGTGAACTCACTGCTCTGTAAGGCTTTGTCCAGGTCTGTTTAACAGCACCACACTCCCCTAGGTTCAAATGACACCTTTGAAACAACCGAAGCAGTAAATCACACCCCTTTATTATCATCTCAACAAGAATGATAACAACCTGCTCTGCTTGGTGAAATACCCATGGGAATTTCACCCAATTACGTGGGGATAACATATCTTTCATGATTTTAGCTGTCTACCATTTCCATTGTGCACTTAGTAGTCAGTCACAAAGGACACAATCCACTGAAGCAAAATGTATAGACAAGGGGTTAGCCATTTCAAGAGTGGAGAAAGGGAAGTAGAGATCGAAGGAAGAAAGAGAAGGATGACACAGAGCAACTGCTCAGCTTAGTAGCACAGCTGCTTAAACAACTGAATAGCAATCAATGGGTTAGCATTCAATCCAAGTTTAGATCACATTGAAATCTATTAGAATACTGCATATAATGAATGACTCTTACTTATTTGGTATTCTATCTTGGAATTAATCAGCTCAGTTGTTATGCAGGGGGAAAAAAATTAAAAGAAAAAAAAAAAAGTCAGAGAGTAGACAGGCCCAAACCCAAGAAAAACAACCACCTTGATTTCCCTGGTGGTTAACAGCCTGGCAGTACTCAACAATACAGGCTGAGGTTGAACGCTGTGAGAAGCAGTGCAAGGTAAAGGTTTTCTGGCTGTTGGGGCAGCAGCCTGGATTGTGTGTGCACAACTTGCCCCATCCCCTCCATTCCAGGCTCTCACAGTGCTCATAGGGTTGTACCATCAGCTGGAGCATAATTCAGAGGTAGCTTTAAAGTGATGATAGCTCTGGGAAATGATAATCACTGGGTCATAGAAAGCTGTACTGCAGTGTATAAATAAGATAACCGAAAGTGCTGAGCAGGGCATGTTTGCATTATGAAATGTATTTTCTTTTTTTCTGTATAAAACCTGTCTTGAAAGCATCGGGAATGCAGCAGGATTGAAAACCAGAGGGAAAGCAACACAGCCCCAGAAGCTGCACAAAGGAGGAGGGGGATGGAGGAATGGTAAGCTGTAGTATTATTGACTGAGGAATGATAAAAGAGGAAGGAATTCAACAGTTACATCTATTTTGCTTGGTGCAATGGCATGAGATCAAAGGCTTACGTTCACATTAGCCCAGAATAATGCATACTCCATAAATGATGCAAAGCTAGGCCACATTCCCAAGATGTGACAATGCCTCAAGATGCCCCTTTGCTAAGTTCAGGTCAAGGCAAGAGGTTCCTGCATATGAAATTCTTTTTCAAAGCACACAAACGTGTTTAAACCACTGGGCATGGAGATCGACAACATTCAGGACAGGCAGGATATCCTCCACTGTCTTCTACTTTTCCACAGATGGCTTTGCAAAGTCAGTCAATTTTCATTCATTTGCAGGGTTTTTTCCTCATTGCTGTTGATTTTTCAGAAGATCCAAACTGTCCACCCAAGCACACAGAAGCTCGGTCTGAGAAATTGTATTTTATTTTATTTTATTTATAGAGCAGATATCAGAGCAGAAAGCATCAGAAGACAGTCAACTCAAATTCCAGAGATGTGGCTTGGTCCCACCTGTGCAATGGCAACCTTTGTGGCCTTGATCAGCTCACCTGGGACAGCCCCTTTAATGGCTGCAGAACAAGAATAATGTCAAATGGCTCCTGAGAGCCCCAGTTTATTTTTTTCTGAGACACATTTGTCAAAGCCGCTTAAAGATTCAGATCGGTGCTGGTTGCACCTTGATTCCTGGGGATCCAGCCATTGTGGATACCTTAAACAAAACACCACCAGGACACATCCATATAATAAATTCCTTTAAGAAATCTTAATCTCTGGAAGTCTGTACACCATTAGCTAAATGGAGATGAATAATTATTTTCCCTCACCTTTCACGGTTTGGTTGGTGCAGGGAAGCGTTGCCATACCAACAGCAATCCAGCCTGGCCGTAGGACAGGGCTGGAAGTGTGGAGGTGCAGACATCCCAGGCCGAGAAGAAAATCTTCCTTTCTGTCCCTCCCTCCTTTCTTCCCTCCCTGCCTCCCTCCCTCCTCTCCCTGGAAGAGAAGCAGTTTCTCTTTGTCAGAGAGCACAAAGGAGAAGAAAGAAAGGGAATTGTCCATCAAGCTCAGCAGAGCCCCGGGGGCTTTCAGCAGAGGATGCCACAGCCTATGAGAAGAGCGAGGCACACTGAAGACTGATTTTAAAAGGACAGTTCAACCCCAGCTACACTGAACTGCCTCCAGCAGTCCTCAGCTTGTGAAGAACATGTGGCACTGAAAGACTCACTGACATCTTCCTGTGTTTTGCTTTCCACAGATCAGCACTGCTTCCCACTCACGGGGAAAGCTGAGTCCTCTGCTGTTTGTAGGGTGCCCAGTGATGCTGCCCCAGCAACCAGATCCTTTCTGGGGGCTCACAGCACGCTCCACTCATCTGATGGGTCTTCTGGGTCTTCCTCACCTGCCAAAAACATCAGTGGGCCTGTAATTCTTACTTCAGGGAAGATGTAACAGACATTAATTCCCTGTCAGAGGCTGTAAATCCTGCAGACCCAAACAGGCATTCTAGCCAGTATTGGAGGGAAATAAACCATGTGCCAAACCATTCCAGACACCCTTCTTGAGACACTGGAACCAGAAAGGGACTGTCAATAGGCACAGAGAACAAGGTGATTATGAGAGTGGAAAGCAAATGAGAGGGAGCCACAGAAACTACTTAGGGCAGACACAATAAAGCTGTGTTTATATTTATATACACATATATATGTGTGTGTGTGCATGTATATACAGAATTAATGGTGTAGGAAAAATAAGACACCTTTTCTCAAGTATAAGAGGAGAGTGAGTGTAAACAAAAATGGAGCAATTCAAAAAAACACTACAGAGCTATCAGACAACACAGCCGTAACATCCTCCAGGCCACACAGTCACACTGAGACTACGCTCAAAACTAGACCTAGAGACCTTGAACTGTACCTAGAGACTGGTACAGTTATCCGTTAAAAGTAAACAAGCCTCTGGGAAGGGCAAAACTCCTTGGACTGCAGGAGGGTAGAAAAACATTCATTCTTCAGGGAGAACAACAGATCACCTGTGAAAGGAGGAATCTTCAAGTGCAGGCTGAAGTACCTAAGTTAAGAGGTGTTCACATGCATTTACCATGAGAAAGATCAGGTCTTTGTGGGATTGAGCCTGTATTGGCCTTCAGAGACAGAGGTGCCAAACCAAGGCAGAATGGAACACCAAAGTGAAGAGAAAAATGGAATTGGGTGATATTGGGACTATTGCTGCAGTTTAAGGCTTTCCTTTACCCATGATAGACCTCTTGGCCCTGCCTCACCAATCCATCCCCACCAGGTCTTTGAGTGGGACTGTTCACCAGGCAGTCCCTTCTCTATCCACACCATGACAAAGGGACCCCACAGCCCTCTCTCCTCACATGCTGACTGCCCTAGCTCTGCTCTTACAGCCTCAGACCTCACCCACACCTTGAGCTATCCCAGCTCTCACTGCAGCTGGGTGTTTTCCTCTTCATGTTTTGGGATCAGAGTCATATTTCAATATGAAGAGGATGTCCTGGTCACATTAACACAACTGACACAGCTCTCCATCCTCAGGTCTCAGCTGTGGGTTATTGACGACCAAGCTGGAATATTTCTCCATCTTCCCTCTCCTGGGCCTCACATGCTTTGGTGTCCTGAGCTTTAGACCTCAATGATGACAAGGAGTGAAAGCTTTTCACACAGTTAATGCAGTGTGAGTAAAGTGATCAGAGAAATTAGGTTATGCGCCTAAGTTTAATATCTTCGTAAGTGACCTGGAAGACGGACTCAAGGCACCCTGCAGGAAGACCTTGGAAAGCTCTGAAAGAGTGAGAAACAAGAAACTTATGAAGCTCAACAAGGACAAGTGTAAGGTCTTGCACCTGGGAACACGTAATCCAGAAATAAAAACAAAATAGGAATATAAACCTGGCTGGGACCAGCTCTGTGGGAAAGGACCTGGGGGTCCTGGTGGACAACAAGCTCCGTGAGTGAACAGTAAGCTGCTGCAGCACAGAAAACCAACAGGATGTGGGTTTTATCAACCAGCAGAGATAACAAAGTCATTATCCCACTTTAATCAGCCTTTGTCAGGCCACATCTGGAACACTGTGTTCAGTTTTGGTCATTGTTACATAAAAATACCTCCAGATGGAGAAGGTCCAAAGAAGGGCCACGGAGATGATCAAAGGACTGGGAAGGTGCCAGTTGAGGAGGAGTTGAGACAACTGGGTTTATTCAGCCTTGAGAAAAAGAGGCCATGGGGAGACCTTATCACCATGTTCTAGTACTTAAAGGGTGGCTACAGAGAAGTTGGAGACTCCCTTTTTACAAGGAGTCACATGTAAAATGAGTAATGGATACAATTTACTCCTGGGAAGATTCCAATTACACATAAGAGGAAAATGGTTCACAATGAGAACAATTAGCCATTGGAATTGTCTCTCCAGGGAAATGGTGGGTTTCCCAACACTGCTCACTTTTATGACTCAGCTGGAGAGGGTGCAGTGCCATCTTGTCCAGAACCTGCTTTTGCCAAGGTTGGATCAGATGATTCTTGAAGTCCCTTTCCAGCCTGGCATCCTATGATTAGATGATTCCAAATATATTTTTGGAGTGTACATCTACTGTTGGCTCTTTATGGCCTGAAGACTCTCTCCTACCATACTCACACCCCCATCAAAGACTCCTGGATGAGTAAACATCTCTCTCAGGAGCCTCAAGAGCTCTGAGATGAAGAACAGGTTCAGCCACTCCTCTGAGACATTTTATTAGAGTAGCTGTACCACTTTTAGAGAATAACCTTACTAAGCAGTGTGAAGTTTGGGTGTCTGGGAACATATCCACTCATTTCCAATAGTCTGTTATGAAAACACACACAAAAAAAAAAAAAAGCTGGATTTTTTTAAAACTATGTTGCTGGCCAAGATGATTTCAGGGATGAACTAGATGAGCAGATGTAGACCAGGCAGAGACTCTTGCTTTTCTTGGTGGAGCTATGCTTAAGTGAAATCCCTTCACCAGAAATAATGAAATGGACATCTATGACAGCATCTGGAAGCTATTTCTGGATATAGTTCAACAAGAGCAAATGCATTAAGGGTGGACAAGTGTTTTATGGGAATAGGCAGCCACAGAGAGGTTGGGAGAGCATGGAGGCCTCAATTAGGGGGAGAGGAATATCAGAAGGAAGAAAGAAGAAAAGCAGCCAGCCCCACAAAAAATGGGGAAGGCACTGCTAAAGGGTCACAGTCTGTAATCATACCAGCCTGTCAGATTTTTTTTCTGTCCAGGAAATATACCGGGAGCACAACTGCTACTCCTGGACTTAAAAAAAAGTGAATGGTTAAGTTAAAATAAGGGGCAGTAAGACATCATTATGATGAATGAAAATGTCTTGATCAAGCACCACTATATCAAGAGGGATTAATGGTTAAACAACAGCAATAGCTACGTCACTACAACTGTCCCCTCCTATTTTTCTCCCCCTTCAGAATTGTGGGGTTAAGAAATAATAGCTATAAAGTTTGTCTAAGAATAGCATTAAGTGTTATTTTGTGTTGATTCAAAAACTGGAATAGATTAATACTTTGTCACTGTATTTTATTTACTTACTTGTATAAATATCAATAAAAGCTTTAAGCCTTAAGGATGTACACCAGATAATTATTTCCTTGAAAAGTCCATTAGACACCTTGTGCTTTTATGCCACAGAACAAACACCAAAAGAAAAGTTACAGACTCAAATCATTTCTGATGTAAAAGTTTATTTCTCCTTCACCTTTTGAAATTAAAAAAGTTCTCAGGGACCAAACAAACATAGCAATTATGCTGCCAAAGCCAAAAGAGAAGCTCCTCAGTGAAGATAAGAATCAGTTCCTGAGCATTTTCATCTCCTCACTGTCTCACAGGCATGCCAGAGGCACACAGCACAGGGAAAGGCCAGACACCCATTTGCAGTAATTTCAACATAAGTCCAGTCCCATCCTCACTCTCCAAGCATCTTAGAAATGATCTTTCCGCACACTGCTGGATGGCCTGGTGACCTTTACAATGTACCAGCTCACTCTGGGCTCATGTGTGCAGCCCCACCACTGCCAGCAGAGGCTTTCCATGGCTTTCCAGCATGGAGCACCAAACTGCAGCCTCCTTGCTCCATGTACAGGCTCGTTGGTTCAGTAGGACACAGCCCACACTGCGGACATTGCTCCCTGCACAGCCACATCAGACTCCTCCTGAAAGAGCTGCTCCTGCTCCTGATTCTCCCATGCTGTGCCTTCTCCAGAGGCACTGGCATTGCCTGCGCACAGCCATGAAGAGAGCAATCTGAACATGAAATTCCTAACGCAGTGCAAAATCAATGCTTCTCACTTCTATTTTACCCCTCAGAGTGACACATTCCAATGCTCATCCTGCCTTCTCCACCAGGAATGGTGATGTCTTGGAAGGCATCCTTGGTCATTGTCTTTCTAGAGCTCTGGCAAACATTTCACCCCACACAGGGGTGGGGTGTAATTTTTTATTTGTCACAGCTTTATTGATTTATATTCGTCTGCATTATTTGCTGGCTTACCAACAGAAGGGTAAAATTCATGCTGGGTTCTCTTTATGATATTGCTACAAACAAACAAACAAAAACAAACAAACAAACAAAAAGAAAAAAAATTTTAAGCTAGCATCAGTAAGAGTGATTGTTTCTTTTTACTGGTCTCTCTTAAATTGGCCAGGGGCACACCCCAAGCTGAAGGTATGGCTGGAGAGGCCATAGGTTGGACTCAAAAATGCTTTGGCCTTGGAGACTGTTCTCATCCAAAACCAAACACTTTTTTTTGATGGGAAGCCACAGCAGGAGGTCTCCTGTGATGTTTCTACATGGAAACAAAGCGGTTTTACCTCCTAAGAGGAAATACACAAAAATATAAAAATAGAGAGAGACCTACAGACATATCATTGTGCATTTATACCTACATATAAGACTTCATACATAGATGAAGTCTATGAACCATAGATGAACCATACATTGGTTGGACAGAAAAGTACTTTCTAAAGGAGAGAAGCTGCTTGCTTTTGCAGGGTGAAGTAGGCTCTGATTAAATGTGTGAGCAGTCATCATTTTCACAACAGAAGATTCAAAGGAACGCTCTTCTCCTGTGAATCACTTACCCTTGGGATGTCAACAAAGGTCCACCTTGCCAGCGCAAAGTTCATTGCTGACTTCCAACAAGATCTGAAACCAATCTAAGCATCTCTTAAAAAAACAGCTCCTGGAAACCAGCTCATGCATCTGAGCCAAGTTCTGACTACTTTGTTCCTGTTTTTAATTAACAGACATCCCTGACTACTGAATGGACACTCCGGTTTTGATGGAAACTGGTTTCATTTTAGAAGTCCTGGGTACTTTCAGAGCTAGGGAGCTGTTGGGACCAATTCAGTCAGCATCTGCTCTTGGAAACCATGGTCCTTATAGACTTGGCTGGTTCTGCTCGTGCCTGGGCCAAAGTCATACCCCATGGTCATCCCCAGCATGCTGCTACATGGAGTGGCAGCCTGGTGGCTGTAGTCCATCAGAAAATACCATGTGGAGCTACAGCTCTCACAGTGACAAAAGGGGTGCAATTCTGCAAAAACCCAGCCTACTCAAGGGCAACATCCTTGATTTTATTACTGCCACAGGTAACAGGAGAAGCAGGACAAAAAAGCTAGGTAAAAAAAGTGTGCTTGTTAGGGATGAGGGCATGTTTACCATTCCTTTCTGGTAACCACAGTGATGTATTTGTATCATTTCCACAGATATACATCCTCACTCCTCAGACTGGTTCTAGCTGATCTGTATAATGTATGCAGAAGGCTTGGTTCTCACCAAACAGAAATAGAAAGGAAGATTTGCTGTGAGAAAATATTTTTTTTTTCTGTGAATATTAATCATTTTAGCTTTGATAGTGAAGTGATATGAGTGAAAAAGGCAAGAATTGCTCCAGGGCTTCACATAGATGACTATTGTAGAAAAGACATTTGCTAGAGATAATGCTGCTTAAGCTCAGAATCATTATACAGTACACAGTTAACTCCAATCAACCTGCTTGCTCCCCAAGATTTAAACAGAATTAATGTGACATCCCAGCTGAAGCTGGAACTCAGCAACTCAGAAAATAAAAGTGACAAATTAAAGCATGTTCCATATGTGTTTTAATCTTAAATGGCAAAAAGAAAACCATTATGCCAGATGATAGGAGAGCAATATGGTCCCAGTACACTGTTCAACTCCTTAGCAGCTTTAAATAATGTTTGCTATGTTTTGCAGGAAGAAAAGTATGGGGATTGCTCTAAAAATTTCCATGGGTAAGAAAAAGGTCATCACCTTTTAGTGTGGAAAGTCAGAATAGATTTTGGACAAGCTAATATACATCACCAGAATCTGCTGGTCATCTGGTCATCTTAATGGATTTTCACAACGTGATAAAAATCTTCTTGTTTCTAACTGAATTAAAAATTCTTCAGCTTAAGATCAAATAGATGAATGCCTTCCTTTCCTTTGGGAAATGCATGGACACAATGGAAAACTTGCATTACACCAAATTTCGTCCAATCTTATTTATATTACAGTATTTTAGAACTCCATGAAGGACACAACCCTTAGAGGCAAGCCTTGGAAAGGAACAGTTTGCAGGATAAGGAGACAAAGGAAATTTTGAATTTTGAACTGAGGCACGTAGAGGCTGTGGGAGACTGAAGTGCACTCAGAACACCAGTGGCAGAGCTGGGTGTATCAGTCTTCTTCAACAGACTTCAGGGCATACCTTACACTTCTGGTGGGCAGATGACCACTGCTGCAAGAGGGAAAGATGAAAGGTCACAGAATTACCAGCAAGAGAATGTGCACTCGTTACTGGTACATGGCTGAGTGAGGAAGCAGAAGTGGATAATTGGAGATGGATGATCAAATGTGCACTAACAACTGACTCCTGCACTGAGCTGGAAGGGCTGGCTGCTGGTGGAATAAAAACAATACTCTGAGTTACCTTAAACAAGCAGTAAAATTAAAAACAAACAAGCATACAAATAAAGTCCCTCTTCTATAATTGATGCTAAACATCTTTCCACTGTGAAAGGCAGCTCTGAATAGCATTAAAAGGTGGGGTTCTTTATTAAAACCAATTGTGCCTATTTATTGCTTCTATTCTTCCTTCTTCCCTACCATCATCAGTCTCACAGGTTATTCTTTCTTCTTGCCTCACTACATTTCCTCCTTTTACTAATTTACTGTAACAGAAGCAGCAGCAGGATTTTCCTTTTCATCAGTGAAGAGGTCTGAGATATGCACCTCTGGGAATTGATGCATATTTACAATATCATCAGGAAAGCTCAGTCACCACATTGGTTTGGACAGTGTGCACTCTGATAGCCCCAAACCAATAAAACAGCAGAGCTTAAAGCTCCAAAACACAAGAATCTTCCAAGTTTTACCTCGTCTGTGGTTTCTAGGGAGGTTTTAAAGAAGGGTAGAAGAAATAATAATAAAAATGAAGCTTACTTTGGAAACTTCTAATTATCAGAGCCTGTGTATTACAAGGAATAAATACAAACATATTGTAAGATGCAGCACAAAGAAGAATCACAAAGGCACAATGAGACTGATAAGAAGAATCACAAATATAGAGAACAGTATCTTCTTACACATACATGAAACCTTTCACTCTAAAAAAAATTACAGCCTACAGATAAAACTCCACTAGCTTATGCTAGTATGTAATTAGTTTTGACCTAGCTTTTTGGGGTTTTTATTTATTTATTTATATTTTGCATTATAATACATAATACAAAATTAAGAAGTCAAAACATAAAATTTTTATCCTTCCTTTTGAAGCACTGGCACATTTCATTCTGACAACACGAGGACATTTTGATATTTGTCAGACATTTTTGATTTGTTCTCCTTCCACCAACTCAAAATGAAACTGGATGAACCTATCAAGGCTTCAAGACAGATGGAAAATGTAATGATGTTGTGGTAAGTTCTCCAAAATACAGTGTAGGCAGGATGAAGGCAGGGTATAACAGCAGAAACATGAGCACACAGGCAGGATATCAAAGTCTGGCTTTCTAATCTCCACATTTAAACAAGTGACCTGGACCTTATCAGATATGTCACACTGTCTATGTTTATATGTACTGCATGGAATCAGATGTTTTCCTTTGAAAAATCAAACAAGGGTTACAGATAAAGAAAGTTGTGCACAAGCTGTTAGTTTTCAGGTAAAGCACCACCCAGAGCTGTAATAAAGTTAGAGCAGCACCACAGTCGTGAAACACCATATTTGATGTGCATTTGAAACTAAGAGATGCCACTCCTAAGCTGCATCTCCCATGATGAGGAACCACTCTAAATTATGCTAGAAGGGTTAGGGTAAGAAATAACATATCTGTGACAACAAATATTGAGCAGGAGAGCAAAAGTGGAAAGTAATGAAGTGAAAAGGATGTCATAAAAAAAAAAAAACAACCCAACCAAAAAAACCTCAAAAAAACCTAGAAGCAGTAACAACATTGAGGAAAAACTATAGTCCCACCATTAAATGGTAGCTGGGGTACAAGTTTCTTCTTTCACAAGTGACAGTGATTCTTTTAATATATTGGTACAGTAAGTTTTGTTTTTGTTTTTGTTTTTTTTTTTTTTGATAAATCCAGAGGGAACCTTGTGGAGGGCATTATGGAACATATACTATAGAAGGTTAAGAAAGGCATTAAAACCAGTATTTATACACAAAACCTCCACAGGACAAGAGGAACTTTGTGTCCATAACATCAAGATCCAGTGCTTTGCCTTGGAACACTAAAAGTACAAAACACAAAATATTTACAAAACATATACATGTATATATAAAGCCAAAACTGAACATACTCCTGGACTGGTCCACATTCCCATTACATCATCTTGCCTCAGTTTCAACTGCATGTTCATTTCAGCGCAAGCAGGCCAAGGAGTTCTTCTCAGGAAGACCGGCTTTTGAAAGACAACACATTTTATACCCCAAGATTGCTTCCATTCCCAGTGAGCCTCCCTTGGTTTGCATGGAAATTCCGCTGCATTCCAGAGAGTGACTTGTAAAGTGGAGATGACAGGCAGTCCTTCTGGTGCAGGGCAGAAATTCATGGCATTCCAGGTTCCAGACAGACTTCTCCCTTCTCTGCTCCACTCAGTGCATCTGAGTTACACAGCCAAACCCGTCTCCTTGGCACACTCAGAAGCATGATTTCCACCTCCAGCAATTAATGCTTAATGAAAAAACAGTAGCCACAACAGCTCCATACCAAGACTCAAAACCATCTGTTCCTGCCTTGCTAGTGTGCGCTTTCCAGAGTGACCAATCCACTTCGTACCAACAGCGTGGTATGCATCTGTTGACGAAATATTTTACTGCACAGGCTCTGGGTGGATTTCTGGTGGGGGGGGAAAGAGGTAAAGGAAGCCAAAATAAACACTGGCTTGATTATTTTAAGGTACATCTCTTCCTCAAGTGCACATATGTAACTCTCACCCAAGACACAGGAAGGTGGAGTTACACTGAAGAATACCTTTGGCTTGTCTTGAGAAGGCTGCTAAGAATAATTAGAATGCTTCAGTTTAGCTGCTTTTTAATGTCCCCATTCATACACCCAACCTTCACTTTCCCTAATATGGTGTTGAGCTCCTGCATGCAGGAAGCAGCAGGTAAAGGAGGGATTTGTTGACAATACATTTGGAAAAAAAAGAGGCACTGGCGCTGTTGTGTGTCAATACTCATCCAAATGTGCCCATTTGATATTTTACTGACAGAACTGAAAATATGTTTGAATTTCAAACTTGTTGAGATGGCTGGGATGCAGGGATTATTTTCCCCTGAGGGCAGATAAACAAGACGGATGGACTAAACCCCGAATCGCCTAATGATCAAAATGCAAGGTAAGCTGTCACAGAGAGGGCTCTTCTTTATCCTTGCTGACGGCATGAATTCTGCTGTTATTTCTAGTCTTCCTGATTAATGGGCGTGGTGACTAATTAGTTTGTGAGTCTTGCTCGTAAAAGGCACTTTGATAGCTGCCACTTTGAGAGAAAGTCCTCACTGATGTCAGCTGGAGATGTGCTCTCCAAAAAACTCATCTATGGATGATCCTACAGCTGACAGTGGGTGCACACGTATATAGTTAGGCCCTAGTTAAATATATAGTTTGGCCCTAATGGTGGAGCCAAAGCCCTGGCTAAGATTCCAGGACCACTCTACCACACAGTACCTTGGTGAGTACTTCTCCTCATTAAAAGGAGAATAATTTTATTAGTTTTGGGGGGGTTGGATTTGTTTCCTTCTGCTTGTGGAATTTTTTCCCATTGGGTTTCTAGGGAACTAATTGCTGGGTGCTTATGAGTGCTTGACCTAGGCAGGGAAAGAACAGAGTAGGGGGCAGTTGCTTTCTCTTGCTCCTGGCATCGGAGAGGGCAGGTCTGGCTGCTGCTGGGAGAGGATTCTCCTTTGTCTCCACTGGCTCCGGTCCTGAAAAATTCTACCATCATTGGCTCCTGGGCCCCGGAACAGCTGAGTTCATCTTCTCCTGCCCTGTTGGGCCAACCCTGTCCTGCCACCGCCGTTTCCTTGGCACTGCTTTTCAGCACTGTGTCTCCTCCTCTGCTGGGACATCCCGGCCGCTCCAGCTAACACTGCAGAGCTGCTCCCACCCACCGGCCCGGGATTTTTCCACCATTCCAGCCTGGTGCTCCCGAGCGAGATCAGACTGCCCCGAGCTTTGTGAGAACAAAGCCCCTCGAGGTCTTGCCTGGTTCTGTTTAGTATTATTGCTGTAATTGTTGTTGTTTGCATTGTTATAAATACTAGTAAAGAACTGTTATCCCTATCCCCATAACTCTGCCTGAAAGCCCCTTTAATTTCCTAAATTATAATAATTTGGAGGGAGGGGATTTGAATTCCACATTTCCTAAGGAGGTCTTGCCCCCTCCTTAGCAGACACCTGTCTTTCAAACCAAGACATTAGTCCATCCCATTAGTCCCAGATCCTGCTTTCGTCCCTGCCTGGAAGAGCTAGAATCAGTTTACTTTGCCATCATATAAGGAGAACAACATCTTAACACAACTTTCTAGGTCCCACTTTTCCCTACAAATGCTCCCCAATGGAATGTTGAGGTCAGGGCCCTGCCTATGGCAGATGACACACAGGCTTTGGATTTATAGCTCTTCTGAGACACCAAGAGTGTGTTGGCATTTCACTTAAGCCATCACAGCATCAGAGGATTTTGTTTGCTGGGAAGGGTTTCAGTCCCAAGATGTATCAATGCACTGAACACTAAAAAGAATTTGCTCTACTACAACCGGAAAAATTGTTCTGTCTGAATTGTTTGGCCCGATGAAGGAAGAGAGAGAATATAAATGACCATAGCCACTTTCTGAGCTCCTCCTCCACTCCAAGACCACTAGCGGCACTTCCTCAATGCCCCAATTCCCCAAAGCACAATTCCTTTTAGTTGTAGCTCAGTTTGTGCACAGGTAAGAATTCCTTAGGGTGTCCACACACCAAAAGAACTTGTTCACTCCAAACGAAAGGTGGGTGTGACTTGGAGACAGTGTCAGGAATGACATGCAGGCTCATCTCCATCCATCACCTTGAGATCTGAGATGTGTTTCCACACCGATATATTTCCTCACAGCATTTATTTCTTAAAAGATGTCTCAGGAGGTGATACCCTGTGGAGTCACACATGGGCAGAACAGAGGGAAGACAGCTTAATAATTCTATGCCATTATTTGTCTTCTCGTGTTTAACACTGATTATACTGAAATTATTTACACACAATGGAAAGTCGAGTCTTGTGCATTTTCTCACCCTTATGGTCCAGGACCCATATCCTTAATCCATCTGTAAATGAGTCCCATATTTGAAGAGGTGTAAAACGTCACCCTGTTTGATTATTAAGTCATATACTTCCCTTCCCAAGTGTCTCTCCCTCATTTATATAGAAGAACGGATGGAAATCTGGTAGAGATTTTCATGCTGTGGTGCTCCTTCTCTTCATAAGGACCCATCTGCTGGGAGCCATAGATTCGGCAGCTCCTGTGAAAAGATGGACACACACAGTGAGAGTGGAAACTGTCCTGATCCTTCATTCAGTAATAGCACAGGTATCTGCAGGTTAGTCATGCCACGGTTTAGACCTCTAATTTCAGTGCTGGTCTCTAAAGGGCAGGTACAGAAAATTCTGCAGTTGATACACATTTTGTTCCCTCCTCCTCTTCAGCTCAAATCGTAAAAACACAGGACACAAACATGATCACTTCGTGCACAACTGGCAAAGTCTCACCTCCAAAAACAGTCTGTATGACTGCAACCTTTTCCTCACCTGTAGGATTAAAAGCTGTGCACAAACATTTAGTCCAGAATGCCCTAGAGCTCAAAAGCCAACACTACAGCAACCTTGCCAGGGTTTTTGTCCTGTGGTAGCCCAGTTCAACTGAAGAGCTGTGTCAGGTATTCATATCAAGTTTCCTACAAGTTAACTTCCTTTTTGTGGTCTGTAAGTCCTCCTGGCACACAAAGACTGTGGAGAGGAACTACTCTGAAGAGGGAAACAATCTGTTCCAGGTACAGCCCTGACAACTCCAGAAAAGGGCAGTTTATGCCAAAAGACCAGAGTCCATCTATTAACTAGCCAACTGCACTTGCAAACAAAGCAAAAATTCACACCAAAAGTGCTTTCCAGCACTCAAGTCTGCATAGATAATTCTGCAAGACAAGTTTTGATGTAAGAATCTCTCCTCCAGCTTGAAGAATTAGAGACTGTTAGAGATATGCATTATTCAGCTCCATTCTGTTCTGACGACTTGCTCAGCTCAGCGGCTGTATTGCAAAAGGTAAACAGGTTTCTACCCATAATCTTGTTGTCTCTGAGCAGCAATCCATCTGTCTCTCATTTATAGTATCGTCTAGTGGTGTGTCTTCTTACCCAGGTAACACTCCCTTCAGATACTATTTTAATACAGCTGAAAACAGACGAAACCCCAGATTTGCCTAAGCAAATTTAAAAGAGCTGTTTAAAGATAAAGATGCAGCAAAGCTGAAGCTAATACAGTAAAGATTTCTCAGGAGGGTTCCTAAACGGAGAAATTACTGAGAAAGAAAATAATTCACCAGAAAGCTCCATAAAATAGAATGAATTATAGCAGCTTCTAGTTAGGACAATATCATAAGGGATATATGCATATAGAGAAATCTTGACACTGTAAATTCTATTCCTAAGAGGCTTCTGTCTACTAGTGAAAGATTTAGGTTTGACTCTAGTCTTTGATAAAAATATCTAATGGTCAATTTAGAAACTTCTCAGGAGCCTGAAGCTCGTGCTGTTTTTCAGCATACTAGGGACAAGAAAGGTCCATAGCTCATGAGACAAAGATGCTGGGAAACAGTTAACAGGGCAATAAAAACCAAGTTACTTATTTTAGGAATCTATATACCATGGGTTGGTTTTGCACTGCTTCAAACTGTTTTATGAAAATGAAGGATATTTACACTCTAAATAGATAATTACCATGTCATTCAGTCAGAGACCCTTGCACAAAGAGATGGCAATTGCCAGAGATGAACCAGTTTTTCGAGTCTGGCAAACAGATCAGCTCCTGAGGCTATATGTATTGTCTTGTTAACTAACCCCTCGACAAAGAGGACCTACAGTTATGAAAACATGCTGTTCCCACTGGCCATTTTGGATTAAAAGTGAAAAGGCAGAAGCAAAACCTGACTTCAGAAACACCAGGAGACTCCAGAGTCTAAGAAGCAGACATGTATAAGGATATTAAGGAAGAGGAAAGATCCTGGGTTGAATAAATAGGTCTGATCAAAGCCCAAATAACACTCAAGAGCAATGCCAGAAGTGAAGCAAGGTTAAGCATATGCAGATGTTTCACTGTTCAGTCTCAATCCGTGCATGACCTCTTGGACTATCTGACTCAGACAGTAAGTGTATCTAAAAGACTTTGGGATGCCTACTTGTTACAAGCCTGAAATGGTAAAAAGTAAATTAAAACCTCATGCAAAGACAGGGCCCTGGGAGAGAACAGGCATAAGTGGTGTGGGTGCTTCCAGATGTCAGCCCTGATCCACAGGCAGCTGTATCTGAGCAAGGACATGATTGATTGCTTGTATGAAGAAAGGAGAAGGAAAAAGATAGTGTCTACAAGCTAGTGAAAGTGAACAAAACTTCACAAAGCAGTGCCACAAGCCACACCATTTTTCAACAAGAGGTGGCCCTTCTGAGACACCACAGCCTGGCACGAGTGGGACATCCTGTCCTCAGCAATCCAGCATTCCCAGCACAGCATGTCCCCAGGAACAGGGGCACAGCACCCAGGGAAGTCCCCCAAAAAGCACAGAGTGCCCACCCTCCACTATGACTTCCCTCAGAGCTGAGCCCAGGACTCAGATATATTACCGAACATGATGTACTATTTAATGTACTTCTGGAAAATACCAAACAGATAAGGGAACCACAAAAACCCTCACCAAAAACTGAGCAATACAAAACTCTCTGGTGCTTCTTCATCCTGCTCTTCATCAGTCAAGTGCAAATCCTTATATGCAGAGGACATCAAATGGTCTCCATCTGTACAGCACCTTGCACAGTAGAGTTAAATTTCAGTCACAGCCTCTAGCTATTCAAGTAAGGTAAGCATTTCATGTCAAGTGACAAATACATGAAATATCAATTATTATTTCCAAAGAAATCTCATGGGGGCAGGTGGGAATACTTCAAAAGGATCATATGCATTCAGTTCTTCATGTTAATAACTCATTTACTGGAAACTTTCTTCACATTAAAATTGTCAAAATGAATTGAAAAACCCCAAGCATTTAGATGGGTCTTTTACAGGGGACAGCTTGTGAGATAATATATGAATACAGAAACTGACCAAGACAATAAAAAAGGCAATATCAACTCATGTCAAACTTCAACTGTCACAAAATCACTTAATTTTTAGAAGATGGGTACTCATCATTCCTTCAAAACATAAGTCCCTTCAAAAGACCTTGAGTACCTTTTGACTAAGATCCCCTTTTATCAGGAGTCTCTCCTGAAAGTATTTTAGACCTCTCATTTTCAGGTCTTCTAGTGCACCGGCATTAAGGAGAAGACCTGACGCATTTTTCTATTAATATCAAAACTCAGGATTATTTTTGCTTATCGACAACTATTTTTGGAAAATAGTCAGAACAGATCATTACTTGTAAGCATTTACCTGGAGTTTGTTCTAAGTACATGCCAAGGGCAGACAGCTCTCAGTATTTACCAACCAAAGAACTGTCTTGCCATCAAAAGTGGCAGAAACCTCCAGAAAATGCAGCTGAGAAAACAATCTCTGATGAAACAGGAGTTAGGAAACATGGAGAGGTACATTTTATCTCTTAGGAAAAATGAGGAGGGTAGAATTGGTGCGCTGTAAAAATGCTTGTGGAAAGAGTAGATGAGAATCTCCCCAGGAGGTGACTCCACTGCTCAGAGTCATTACGGGAAGGTCTTTCCAAAAGCTTCACTCTTCATCAGACATTTCTTAATCAAATCCAAGTCTAAAATCATGGGGCAGGACTGCCTAACAAATCTGATGAAAGAGTGCAAACTAAATAACAGTACAGCATTCAAGAGGCTATAAAAGTGAGGCCTGAGTTTTTCTAGACTTCAGAAATATGAGAACTAGGGGAAAAAAATACAACAAAATTCTGTCTTTGAACTATCTTAATCCAAAACACATTGGTGTTCTGTGAAGGCTTCACAAAAAAAAAACAACCCCAAAAACAAAAAAAAACCAAACAAAAAAAACCCAAAAAACCCAAACAAACAACAACAAAAAAAAAACCCAAACACTAATGCAGCTTAAGTCAAGCCAAATGCAGCAAGAGAAGCCACTGAGATGGATATCAAGGTCTACCCATCCAAAAGGAAACCTTAGTCTCCAGCACTGCCCATCTAACACCTCTCACCAAGAGAAAAAAAAATTAAGGGGTTTTTTTTCATCTTAGAGAGAATTATAATTCCAAATTTCAATGATGAAAACCTTGCTGTCATTTCATGTAGTAAGAAGCAGGCTTATACAATTCAGCTGTGATCATACCTTCTTCCAAGTGCCTATTGGAGAAAAAAAAAATACACAGAAGATTGCTGTACACACAGAAAAACAAGAGAGAAAGTAAAACAATCATGCATGTGTATAAAATACAGTACATATGATTTATATATTAATGATATTTATGTATCCAGGAGTTACTAAGCATCATTGCTTAAAGAAAATATTTAAAATATCTAAATGCAAATAGTCTAAACTGAAGAAAGCCAAGGTTTTCCTCATGTCTACTTCTTAAATAAAGCATTTCAAAACATCGAGGTAAAAATTCTTCTCTCACTAAGGCTGTGTATTAAATTCCTCACTGGCAAAGGAATTTTCACAGAAGGCTAATGCTTCCTGTAACATTTATCCTTCATAGTGTGGCTTCTCAAATAATTTTGTAGGCTTTTTTCTCCTGCACTGTTATAAATCTTTATCTTCATGGTCATAGCTTTACAAAATCCATGTCTTCTGCTGACACAAAGGGAGCAGTTACTCCTCAATCCCACTATACATGTTAGCTAAACAAAAACCCTAAATTTAAGTAGGGCACTGGGCATGGACACAAAATCCAGAAATTAAAGAGACATGGAGCTGAGAGTGTCACATGCAACATCACACAAACTGACAACACCCCCATCGTGCCAGTTAAACCCAAAACAACTGCCTCTGCCTGGGACCCACTTTCCTCTCACATTCCACAAAACAGGTATTTGCTCATCTGCAGGATGTGAGGGGAAGACTGGCAAAAAAAAAAAAAAAACTAAAAAAAAACGGGGGGCTGGGACTCTCCAGCCACAGCAAAGCACTCCAGCCCAGAGTCACCAGGCACAGACCTGGGGAAAGGTGATGCCTCTGAGTTCCTAGCCAAAACCAGGTATAAATGGCATCACAACATCAATTGCAGTAATTGGAGATTTGGTTATTGTGCAATGCAAGTGCAGATGGCATGCTGAAGTGTCAGATAGGGCTGTAGCAGAACAGCAACCAAGAGCAGAAATACAGCAAGAAACACACATTCAAGTTCACCTCATGCTCTCTCTGGCTGCTTTTAGGAGTTGGGTAGATTTTTTTAAACCATGCTGCCATTTTAGCTGACAGAACCAGTGGTCAGGCATGTGACATCTGACAAGACCACACCATTCCAAGAAGATACAGCTGCCCCAGTAGTGCACGACTCAGTGAGCACCACAGAGCAACCCTGTGGGGCAAGTGATGGAGGAACCAGGCCACAGAGGCACTTCTTTTGTCGTGAATGGAAGAGCATTGCAGAAACCAGCTCTGTGTGTTTTCAGAGGGCGGAGGGGTTGTGGGAAGGACAATAGCAGTCAAGCAAAGAGAACAATGTGTGTTTTAAAGCTGACCTTACTTTTTTTCCCCATTTTTTTCACACATTCAACTCTATCATCAGTTGAGTGACCTTTTTAGTGTTCCCTCCTCCATTAGGTCATCTTTGTGTACATCCTAGTGCCAGTTTCCATTAACAAGAGGCTTCACATCTTGGACATGCCCCCTTTCTGTACCCAGGTAATGGATTTCCAAGTCTAAACACACTGTACCATCACCATGAAAGGTTTCCAGAGGCAAGACAAGGGGCATGTTGTGGCAAAGGGGCTACACACAAGACAGAGTAGCAACAGGATCTGTCACTCATCAAAAATTCAACAGAACACGAAAACTACAAGCTTGAATTTAAGGGTGCAATGCCTCAAACATGCTAGTCTAAATATTAGCACAAGCACATTTTTTACAAATATGGTTTAAACAAAATATTTGTGCAAAATATAAAACACCCTGGAGAAAAGGGCCAATAGAGACCCCAAACAGGTGGGGCAGGACAAGCAGGCACCCCTGCACCAGCAGGGGCACTGGGGAAGGCTCAGCAAGTCCCCCTTGGGCCACTGAGCCTGGTGAGAGAGATACCAACAAACTGACAGAGACATGGGGGTGCCACTAAGACATTGGGGCTGGGGCAGCTGTTCTCCAGTAACCACAAAGGAAGTCACTGTACAAATTTTGGGGTTCAGTTGCTCACTTCTGTAAGCAGTGCTTAATTGTGCAGTTGCTTATTTCTTGGTTTTGAAAGAGATTCGATATAAAAATCTTCTTCCCTGCTTCTATCTCAGATACCTGTGCCATTCTCTTCCCACACAGAGTTACCCTAGAGTTTGGAATGAGGGAAGGAGGATAGTCTGAAGAACTGGGGAGAGCACAGGAAGGTGAGTAATTGTCCTGTGGGAGTGACTGACAACCAAGGTTCACATTCGGGAGGTGTTAGGCTCTCATATATAGCTAGAATGTTCATGTGCAGCATACACAGCTACCATTATCCTTTCAGAAGCACAAGCAAAAGAAAACACAGGTGATTTTGACACAAGGTCCAGTATCAGAGCAGTGTCTCAGATCGTCAGGGAAAAAAGTTATCATTTCTGTTCCATAATCATTTTAAAATTCTTTCCAATTAATGTTTGTTAGCAGTAAAGGCAAATATAAAACAAAAAAGCAAACCCAACAAAACCCAAATCATTCTTCCATTATACTCATGCTGTGCTACAGAAGTCTTGATTCAGGGCAGAATTAGCTCCTCTCTGTCTAATAGCTGTTGTGAAAGAAGAATCATTGCACCCTACATGGAACTGGAATTGATGACTAACCTCGCAGTCACTTGTATTGCTTATTTTTCCTGCTGTAGGAGATTTCTGAACAGCTTCACTACAGTGCAGGTTAGAAGGTGACTCACTGGGCCAATGGCCAAGGAAGGAAATATTGCTTCTCAACAGGTTTCATCCCTAAAATTCACCATTTTCAAGCAGCTTCCCTTATATTTTAAAAAATTGGACTTCTGCTCCAAGGAATTGAAGAACAAAACAAAAGGGTCTTCTCTATCTTTCTGTAAAAATGGCAGATTTTTCACATTTTGTTTTATCCTGAGTTTCTTTTACATCAAGAAGCTATTCTGGGAAGATCCTGGTTATGACCCAGTTTCTACAAACAGTACATCAGCCTGGGCTAATCTACGTTGAACGCCAAGAGGGCCATTGTTTTAAGAGTAAAATGACACAGAGCCAGCCATGAGTCATGTCATGCACAGTGCCACAGAAGCTGCACAAAGAAGTTAACAGTGGGGCAAACAAGTGGTGGGTAAGAGGTGTTGTTATCTGCCTCCCTCAGCAGCACCAAAGACCTGCAGGTAAAGGAGGAGGGGGCACCTACCAGGGTTGCTACAAAGTCGGCTTTACTGCTGCCGCCTTTATGACAACAATATAAAGTAACTCCCACAACACAGTGGAGATAAGCTCTTTAAAGAAAATATAAAAGCATTAGCTTGGCAATTCATCCAAACCTCATCATGCATCGTAGACATTTTTGAAGTTTAACAAAGAAAAGCACATCATTAAAGAATACTGTTCTATCACCATTCTTATGCAAATCCTTTCAGATAGTTGGGTGGAAAATTTCATCTAACACACAGTGAGAAATAAATGTTGCAGGGTGGAAATTTCAGCTATACTGAGTGCATCTATCACTTGTATAAGCCAAACTACTGTATGTGCCCTGACTACAGAATTAGTATTGATCCATTCACCATGTAAACATCAAGTACTTTCTATTATTACTTGAAATAGCATGCTATCACAATTTCTATTTCCTCCTTCTATCTTAAATAGAAGTATTGCACATTAGCTCTTCCCTTCATGTACTTTTTTGCACAGCTATCTAACTACAGTGTTCAAGGCTGTGCTGGGTTTCCTGCAGACATCTGCAGTATTACCATCAAAGTACTTTATTTTCAAGTAATCTCTGATGGAAGGCAATACAACTCTCATTTACACTGAAACCTGTTACTGTGGCTTCTCCTGGTAAAACACACAGAGCCCTTTGTTTTAAGATCTCTGTTGTGACTACCATTGAGAATGACAACATCAAGTGGTTTCTCCAAATGTAGTTCACACACCTCTCAGGAGTATCATTAAGATAAGAGTGGACTGCAAGAATATGAACAGCCATGTCATGTGAGCACATACAAGTGGAGGGGGGAAAAGAAAATCATGATTTCCATCTCATTTGTCTCAACAAAAATAAGCTGCTGTGGCTTAAACACAACTTTGGAAAATGCTGGGAACTGCTTAGAAGCATAGCATGTTTCACCTGTTAGAACTTCCTTTTTTCTTTGAGCACTGTGAAAAATGTAAAAGAGAAAATATAAGGGCTTGCCAAAGCTCTCAAATTTTAGACTGAGAGTTGGTCTTAAGACTTCAGCAAGACAACCACAGGCTCCAAGTGCTGAAGTGCAGAAGCTCTGACTCAGAGCAGTTCTGACACAGTGGGAGGGGGGCAGGGAGGGACAGCAGACACTCCTTGATCCTTACAAACCAGCCTGCCAGGAGTGAAGGCAATGAAAGTGGGGCAGTTTGTGCACCAGGGGCTAGAGGTGAGCTCAGCTGGTGGTCACTCCACTTGCAAGGAGCCCAGCTGTGGTACCCACTCAGTGAGGAGCCCTGTGCACACACCAGAAACGGTGTGGTGACACAGAGGGATCTGCCATGAAAAAATGCAGCTACCAAAGCCTGGGCTGCAGGGAGTGCCAGAGCCTGGTATGAGTGGCATAACAGTAGGGACAATGATAATGTAAGGTGTGGCCAGGTGGATGATCTGCTCTCCTGCTGGCAGAACTTCAGGTGGAAGTAGGAAGGAGAGGAAGAAGAATCAGGAACTCCAAGAAGAAGATTGATTGGTGAGCCACTCTACCATCCCTGAGGCAAATACACCAGCTGGCTACACCACAAGAAGCAGAGGATCCCCTATTCGCTCACCAACAGGCAGGAGGAGGAGAGCTAAGCAATGGGGGGGAATGGAAACAGGCATCCTCTCAAGACAGCGGATGAAACCCCTCCCAACCTCCCTTACCTTCCCAGCTGCACTCACATAACAGGAACAAGGCTCTGGAACTTGAGGGTCAGGCAAACAACAGCCAGGACCTCCATTCAGGTTAGAAAAATCACCAAAGATGAGCCAGCCTCGTCATCCTACCCCTGCATCACCACCACACCAGCTAAGAAAAAAAAAAAAAAAAAAAAAAAAAAAAGGCAGTCTTGTCAGTGCCTCCCTTCTAAGAGGAACACGAGACCCAAAATGCACCAGACCCATGTCAGCACACTGGGAATTCTGCTGCCTGGGTAAAGGAAGTTATTAGAGAACTCTAGTCTGGTGTCATCCTCTGGTTATTATCCACTTCCGGTTCTCTAGGTGAGCAGCAATTAATTCCCTGCAAAAACCCTGAGGGCAATCAAGAGGGGCCAAAAGGCCTGTGAGTACAGGTTGTTCTCTATCTTGCCAGTTGTAGGAAAGCATGGGTGAGAGGGGGAAACAGGAAAATCCTACAGGTGAATGAATACCTTTCTCTCAGCCTGGTGTCACTGGCAGGATTTTGGTGGTTTTGAGCACAGTTCTTTTTACTTGACACTCACTGCTGACAGAGCACACCTGTTCCAAGAGTGCTGAATCCCCCACCCTCATTCTCATGGGGAGTCTCCTCTGCTCTCTGCCTGACACCTGTGGTGATAGCACAACCCCACAAAGAATCCAAAGGAGATGAGCTTCTCACCTACTATACAGCCATGCTGTGGGCCACCAAAATACGCTCACTCTTTTGTCTCCATAACTGTAAAAATATAATAATCTAATGATCAAATAAAGCACACAATCTGTACAGCCCAGAGAAGGCATTGAGAATGGCAGGACTTTATTTCCAGAAAAACAGTGCATCTCCCAGGTCTTCCCCTCACGAGCCAGTACACTAAAGAGGTGTCAGCCTCAGAGGTCAGGACAGTGCCTCTTCACTGCATTCAGTGCAGGTTACCCGATACCACAGCACACCAGAATGTCAGCTGCAATGAAAATTCCAGGAGCTCTGAGCCAAGAAAGCATCTGGCCAGTCTCAAATCATGTAAGGCAGACAGCAAAGTGTAGGCGCGACCAAGGCGGGGAGGACTCAGTCAGTAGATGTTCATGGACCTCCCACTACAGACCTATTTCCCTCAGCAGACCTGAAGCCCCTCCTTCAGAGAGCCATGTTGAAAACAAAGGAGGCATATGGTAAATGAGAATGGATCAGACTGGAGTGGTAATGATTCACATCTGCAGATAAACTGACCACTGGGTGTTGGAGTGCTGGAGGGCAATTTCAACACTCCCACCCCCTCCCACCAAAAAAAAATATAAGGTAATAAGAAGGCCCTGTTTCTGGGAAAAGTATGTCAGCTTTGGTGCTGGGCATATTTCTTATTGTTCATAAAACATCATGCAGGTCTGTGGTCCCAAGCAACTGCTGACAGACATCTGCTGAGTGGGATCCTTTGGATATGACTCAAGGGAGAAAGAAGTTTCTCTCCTCAGAAAACCAAACAAACCAGGTGCCTGGGATGCACCAGGGATTATCTGACAAAAACCTAAACAGGAAGACAGAGGACAGCTTCCAGGTTCTATCACACAGAGAAGTGCTCTGGACTCAACGGAAGTGTTCTTCTTCAGCTCCCAACTTCTCAAGCTATATCTCAAACCCAACACAAACAAGAGGTCCTCCAGCAGTTTCTCCAGGCCCTGTCTGAGCTCTCCTCCTCTTGGGAATTTCTGATGTAAACACAAATGCCAGTACTGTGTGCCTTGTCATCCAGACATAGCTGTGGGGCTGCTACAGCAGTGACCAAAGTCACTAGAAAAAAGTTGCTGACAGACCCTGAAAATAAAACTGACAACCCAGCAGTAGCACTCAGGGAGAGGGGTAGCGCCACTGCTCTAAAAGAGAGGATGGAATTGTAACGTACTTTGAAATTCACTGGTAGGTGAACAAATAACTCCCCTTGAGCTGCCTGAGAATCTTTTGGAAGCTGATCAGAAATGACTGTGTCATGAGTACATCATGGAAGGAGCTGGGAATGAAGGGAGAAGAAACAGAAGTGTAAGGGAGATGCAGGAAGCAAATAAATGCATCGTTAACTCAGTAGATCCAAATGGAGCTGCTTTTCACTGTCACTGGTGCCAAGGATATATTGTAGCAAGTCAGCATCCTATTACCAGATTGGTCACCCATTTATCACTTTCTCACATCTTCCACCAGTCATTATCATCCTAAGATGTTCTTGAGTATCACCTCTGTGTCCTTTGCCAGATCTGCTCTTTGCCAGACCATCAGCATTCCTCAGTTCCTCAAGACACATTTCAGTCACCATGCATCAAAGTAGTAGAGACCTCTGGACTGTCCCTTGAAATTAGGTTTGTCTGTTGCCTTATTTAAAGCTGTGTTATAAAACATGCTGAAGAGTTTTCTTTTTTTTTTTTTTTTTTTGTTTTTNCATTTCAATGCTTTGGCAGCAATGCAAAAAAAGGAAAACTATGCTATCAGAATGACTCAATAAGTCTTGCTGTTATTCTCACACAACTTCTAATTATAAGGTCATAAAACAATTTTCCTCCTACTTAGCCTAAAATAATCAAGTCTTACACATAACCAGGTACCTAAGAAGCAATTAATGTTTTATCACTTACTTGGCAGCCCATCACCATCACTATCTGTGGCATGAACCCAGAATACTCCTGAAAAAGGTTAGGAGAGGAACACTTGCTAATATGCCAACACTGTTTCCTAATATTATGGCTAGAGTCTCTAAAGTGTAAAAGGCAAAACTTCTCTCTGGGACACTTAGGAATGTGGTCTATGGCACTAAATGTAACTTTTCTAAAAAAAGGAAAATAGAAATCCAGCAGCCAACTTGTCACCATTACAGCCAGATCCTCCAGCTATCAATGCAGTCTGCTCATTTTGCCCTCAGGAGTGGTGGGGAAGATCATTCATGCATCAGACAAGCCACCATGGCAGACTAACCCCTAAGAAATCTGGAGTTTGGGCTGTACCAATGTGTCTCCTTTATCTTCCATGCTACTGTTCAACCAGAACGTGTCACCCTAGACAGTGATCTTCACCAGCACAACCACCCACATGCAAAGCTAGCACACACCTACTTCTCAAAGCCAAAGCACTTTTTGCATTCCCTGTATAGGTCTCCAAGATGAATGTGCTGGCCCAGCTGAATAATCTGATCTGTGCTGCAGCAGAGCAACATCCCACTCCAGCTACTCTGCTGACTTCCAAAGGGTCCTTTCTGTTTGCTCACTTCAAAGCAACCACAAGCATTTCTTCTTGGGTAGAGGGTTTTCAAAGTGCTTGAGCCCATCACCAGCACCCCAGAGAGTAGGAGAGATTGCAACAACCTCCTGCATTTGCAAGCTTCCAGAGAGGTGCCTTTAGGGTGTTCCTTCTTCAGCATGCGCTTCCTTAGGGTGCCCATTCCTTGTTATATGCTGGAACCAAGAGGTCTGGCTGTAGGTCCTGAATCAGAGCAGTCAGACACACAGAAGCTCATTAATTTTGCCACCAAATTTAAAGCAGCCCTTGCTTTCTCTGTTGGTTTCCGCCCTGGTGCAAATCCCTGCTCAGGTCCTGCTTCATCTGGTGCTCAGGTGCAGAGTGCAGGGTCCTGATAGGAAACAGTCTCTTCTCTCTTTGGCTTTAATTGTGTTGGCAACCTCAGCTGTGCTCACTCCTCCCTTCTTCTGCCAGTTCCATGCACAGATCTCTGCATCTGAGCTCTGCAGATGTGAACTCCAGATGCACAGCCATCCCACTGGCAAAATGCAGTTCAGCCCCACCAATCACCCCGCCCTTCTTGATCATTACTGCAGTGCCAATTAGAGTGAATTTTCTGTAGGGGTAGCTTCTGTCATGCAGACGTTTTTTGCACTTGTATCTACACAAAGGATTCCCTCAGGGAAACTTCCATGAGATTTTTCAGGATGTGAAGCCTGCATCTGCTCTGAAGACCAGGAGGAAGTGTACAGGATATGAGTTAGGGAGCTCCCTTCCCTACACCAGGACTGAGGCATGTACACAGGTCAGTTTAATTTGGCACAAGTCAGAGAGAATCTGCAAAACTTTAATAGCCCAAGCTCTGGAACCTTAATAACAGACCTCTGTTACAAACTGGAGTCCAAACCCTCAAAGGGATTCAGGACCCTGAGTTCCTTTGGCTTCAGCACTGTTGATTATCTGGACCTGACCTACAAAACTTCAACTGCAAAAGCAAAGCCACATTCATGACAGTTTTCTCCATGGAATTCATAAATTGTCCAGAACCAGCTTCCATAGAAGCATGGCAGTAGATAGTCTTTAAGTACCCTACAAGAAACTACAAGGGGAGGCATCTTGAGAAGCATTGTTTTCTTTCTGTATAGCAGAAACACAAAATTTTTCATTGCTGCCTATGCTGCTATCTAAATGAATCCCACCTAGACAGTTAGTTGGATCCTATGAAACAACAAGGCTACTCTTGGCACCTGCTGTGTTACAGATTGTGCCTGTGAAATTGAATTTACAAGGACAAGACCAGTGAGAATGGCAAAAAACAAGGAGCTGTTGAGAATGATACATTTGCCTGAACTATATTAATAACTCGTCATTAAGGATAAATAAAGACTGCCATGCAATTAGCAGTGAATATCTCCTTCCATAAGTCTTCAATGTGGGACCTTAGCTATTTACAAAATCAGCTGTTTGGGAGAATGACTCTATCCTACATTGCCAATGCATGAGAAACAAAACCCAGCTGACTTGCAAGTACTACTGTTGTGTATATTTTTGTTAGACAATGCCACTGAAAAGGTTGCACTGTGGGTGACAGGTGGCATTACCCATGTAACTTTCCTCTGCAGAACTAAACGCAGACACATTGCTAATTCACAGATTTAGAAACAGCACATCCCTAAACAAAGGAAGTATGAAGACTGCCAGACAGCTGCCTGATGTTTGGGCTTGTCTGGTGAGAGCAGAGGAGAAATCTCAGAAGGCCAAAGGTGTTCACTTGGTTATCTGTTAGCAGGGGAAGAACCCTGGTGCAACCCATCAACAACACTCCTCCAGGATATGCACAGTGTGTGTGTGCATGTGTGTCATATACATGGAAAAAGATAATGGTGTTGTGGGAGAAAATTCTTCCCATCTTGCACATATAAATCAGCCAAAGGTCCCTGAAACAGTCAGAAAGAAGATTTCAAAAACTGCAGAACTAAAATATAGGATCATAGAATCATAAAATATCCTGAGCTTGAA
>VZUA01053144.1:14934-25374 GCA_013401035.1 Horornis vulcanius
CTTGAGTCAAGAAAAAGCATCAGTTGTTCTGATATTTTATGTGTGACTTTTTTTGGGGGGACCGAGATCAAGGAGAACAAAAAACAAAGGGGAACACAAGAAGGGGCCACGATATGTCACCTTTTTCCAATGAAACATTAAACCCACAAAGTAACTACCTGTTCCCAGATCACTGATTTATCAAGTTACCAGAACTTTATCACTCTTCCCCAAGTCCTAGGCAGATGGCAAGAGGGTCAGGAGACCACCACCATAGATGCATCACTCATTGAACAGCCACACCACCTCAGAGCTTTGCTTTGATTTTGTTCATGGGACTGTAAGATACACATTACTGAACAAGAACAGTTGGTCAGAGTAGAAACTGCAGTGTAGGAGGCAGAAGAGGAGATTGGATCATGTAACATCTGCAGAGCTATAAAAGTGCACAGTGTGGCTTTGTAAGGCTGAGCCAAAAAGAATAAAAGGAGGACTCAAAATACAGATATCACAGAAGGAAAAAAAAACCAAACCAATCCCACAGCATTATGCTGACACAAAAAATGAGCACTGAGCAACCTGTGAAGTATGATTTAAATCAAGACACAATTCCAGAGGGCACCTTCAGCAGCACAGGGCTTACTAAAACCTACTAGAGCTGGCTGGCTCAGGTCTGAGGAAAGCACATTCTCTGGATCAGTCTGTGACAAGCTTTCCTGCAGAAAATGGGCTCCTTATTCTTTCACTGAGGTGCCTGATGATGATGCCTCACTTAGCTGGACTGAGGGCTTGTTTGGTAGGTTAGCTTTTGCACAAAAAATCTGAACGGTCCAGCAGCCTAGCTGTCTTGAGGATGTGCACCACTGTGCAGGAAAGGACTGAAATGGCTGCATTTTTCACTATCTTTGCTGTAGTTGACCTCAGTTATAGGGACCTGACGTTATTCTGAGATTTCAGAGGGAAACTTAAGCCAACAAAGCCCATGGGCTATTTTCAAACAGAGATGTAGACATTGTTGTATAAAGTCTGCAGACTTGACAGCTAAGAGCACTGGGAGCAGAATTTGTACTGCTGAGGTAGGTACTGAAGCTAAAAGAGCTGCTAGGTGTTGCAGGGCTGAGGTCTGTGGCCAGGCACCCTGCTGTCTGCTGGGCTTGGACACTGACAGGCAGCCTGGCAGATGGAGCTTGGGAGAACATGGGATTCACAGCTTGGACTTCCACAGGTGCCTATGAGGTGGTGGCAGCCAATGGGGGGTTGTTTGAGGTCTGTCTGAGGCAGAGAACTTGCAGGATTGGAATTCAAAGTGCCTATTACAGAGAGGAGCACACTTATATGAGGATAAGAATAGGCTGTTCTCTCTCCATCTGTTTCAAGTAGGTCACCAGCAACCCAAATGCAAACTCCTGTAAGCACTGGAGGGCTCCTCTCCTCTGGAACAAGGAAAGGAGAGCAAAGTGAAAGAAGAGATCTCAGTATTCAGGGAATGCCCAAATATTCTGCATTCTGAGGAGTATATGTGTCCTTCAAAGATATGTGTCAAGACATCACTAAACAGCCATTGTGAATTCCCCTGGCCAGCATAGAAGTGTGTTTCGTTAGTCAGCAATTGAGCTTAGCTTCTCATCTTAAAAAGTTATTAGTAATTAGATGATTATTTTAATGATTCCATTCATATGTTATTAAGCAGTACTCTCTGATACCCATAAAATACTGTGGATTTTAACTCATCATCATAGAAATTTAGGAAAAAAATCTACATTAAAAATTGAATGGTAGTATTGAGAATTTCTGCAAGATTTATTCTTTAATTGGTTCTTTACCCTCTATATAATTAAAATAAGTTTTGACTACTTCAAAGAAAGCATGAATATCTTAAAGAGATTAAAAGTCTTCAGCAATATCTCTGTATGTAATATTTTTTATGAGTTGCCTAGGAAATTGTTTATCTGCATGTAGGAGAGATATCATTTTTAGTCTGACGCAGAACATTTATCACAGCTTTTTAAGTATTTTTCTGCAAGAAGGTAAGACACAGGCTCTTTAATCTTATCAATCAAGATGCAAGTCAATGCACATCTGAAAGACAGTCCAAGTCTGGATTAGCCTGTTCCAAAAGAAGCAGATCTGGTTTATGTATGGTTTATTGCAATAAGCAAATCTGATACTATTAAGAAATATTCACTGAATCCTCCAGGAAAGTAATTTTGAAGATATTATTTTGGAAATAACAGGAAATGGCAATCTTTGCAGGGGAGCCATTCACTTTCATTTAGGATTAGAATCTGCCAGGTACTTGAGTATGTTCCAGAAATAGCAAAGCTGGGATGAATCCACTGTCCTTTCTACCTTACATAAGACAGGGAGATGTTGCACATCCTGCAGTGGAGAACACAGCATTACATCATCCCAGCCTCACAGCTTTTGGCACCCTGAACAATGCAGGGAAAGGACCTGTGATGCTACAGTCTCGTGCAAGCCTGTTCTGTTTCTAAAGCTCCAGGCTAAATAGTTATTCAGACATATATAGGACATGGCAGGCATGAAAAAAAGGAAAAAAGCCAAAACAACAAAACCAAAAAACAGTTTCTGTTTTGCACATAAGCTTTTCAACAAAGCTGTTCAAGAAAGCATAGGAACATAAGGAATTACCTGTGATGTGACTTCAGTGCTTTGTCTATCCTGTTCCCAAGAATGACTGTTGGAGATGCTTTTTGGGAAGAGAAGATGGGCAATCCCACTCTCTACAGGTCATGGCCCTTTCTGTTTCCCAAAATTAGATTAGGGATGTTACAGGGTCCATCTCTTTGTAATCTGGCTCTGCATCTGTTGTCCATGAACTTGCCTAACAGCTTTTTGAACATGCTTAAACTGAGTCTGCAAAACCCACCATAAGAGAAATTCTCATTACTCTCTATGTAAAAAATGACTTTATTTTATCTATTTTAACTTATTTCCAATAAGTTTCACTGTTCCTTATTTGTAATTTTTCTGGATTTGGTAGATGTCAGTTCCATACTCAATCTACACAACCTTCCATATTTGAAATTGCCCTTTTTGAGCAGAAAGTAGGACCAGATGACTTTCTCAGGTCAGAAGATGATCTCCTGAGGTCTCTATATAGTTAATCTTCCATCTTAACTTACTGTACTATTCATGTTTTTTGTGAATCCCAGCCATGTCACTCTCCTGTCTTCCCCTTGGCACACTGAGGTTTCAAAATATCTTGCTTCCTAAGGCAGCTGCTTAAACATTTTAGATGCTCTTCTCTGTAGTTTCTATAATTCCACTTTGTCTTTCTAAGGAATTAAAAAAAAAAAAAAAAAAAGGAAAGAATCCTAACTACATAGTGTAATCAAAAAAACTTTGGGCATCCCAAAGTTTTATTCAATATCTGTTTTCATCTGGATAGCATTCCTTACACTGCTCACTGCTCTTTTGTCCCACTTCAGCTATTGCTGTGCGCACATTCAGAGGCTTGACACTGACAGCTCTAAGATCTCTTCCTGGGTTGTGGATGTTGCATTCCCTAAAGCTACATGACATGGCATTCTGCGGTTCATGCCTGTATGACAACTCAATTTTTACATCTTGGCTTTGACTAGTGTCCTTAATAAACTTCAGATTTCCTGCTTGCCGTTTGTAATGCAGCACAGAAACAGGAATACAATGCAACCATAGTGATTCCATGTGGTTTTCTCATAAAAAAAGGTAAGGAAAAAAATAGATAAAAAACCAGCAGCTCCAGGGCTTCAAAATGATCGAACAATATGAAGTGACAGTTTGCAGTGTTCCAGTAATTGTAATGCTGTCAGGTTGTAACAAACATCTATTCATCTGATTAAACATTATGCAATCTCTGTGCTGTTTACTATTATGGTGACTTTGCTTCTCTATATACAGGGTTGCTATGAATTTTTTTAAGCAAGTACAGCATTCAATGTCTTTGCTATCCATGAAGAGTGTAGCAGCATCCTCCAAATTACAGCTCTTATTGTTTGAATAGAATAGAATAGAATAGAATAGAATAGAATAGAATAGAATAGAATAGAATAGAATGAATAGAATTTTAGAGAGTGTGCTTGCTAATTAGTGCATGAATAAATTTTTATTTAAAATATCTTAAAAAATTAATCACTTACAGGACTCCTTTTATCTTGAATGATCTTGATAATTGACTAATGTGGATTCTTCAAACATTTCTGAGTTTCAGTAATTAGTTTCAATTAAAATGCTTGTGATGGTTATATACAATCTTTGTTAGTGGTGAATAATAGATGAAATCAAGTCAGCATTTTCCGAAGTATGACATCTAGGCAAGATCTCTTGCATCATTCTGATATCAGAGATGGTGCAAGTTTTCATTATCCTTTCTTACCACCTCATTTGTATTCTGCACCTTTCTTTTTGAAAAGAATCCTCAATAAAATTTGCTTCTCAAGAATTTATATAATAATTAGTAAATTAATATATTTCAGTGATGTTTTACCAACAGATTCTCCTTTACTGAACTAAAGAAATTAAGTCTGTTTTCATCCTTCAGAGAACTAAATGAACAATGAATCATTGGTGAACTTGGAAGAGCAATCTGATATCACTAAGCAGGTGGATGGTAGGGTATTTACAGCTTCTCCATGGGGAAGTGTTCTGGTGAAGGATTGGACCACACATACCTGTGCCTGCAGAGTTGGGAGGATGCTGCTTGGGGAGTGCTGAGGCAGGTTACAGGAACAGATGGCTTTTCCAAGCACAAGTCTCACCTGCTGCCAGCTATTTCTTGCTGCTCAGGGTGGTCCTTGTACAACATGTGCCATCAGGTTCTAAAAAAAGTGCCTTGAAGGAACATGGTGAACACATAGCCTATGCCATAACATATCACGTTACCAAGTTGTAGAAAGTATTTTTTACAACTATCTGTAGAGACATTACAGAGAGACCATAGCTCTAATATCTTAATTTCTAAGGAGTTGTTTTTATCCATAGTTTTGCTAATTTTACTCTTATTCTTTCTGTGGCTGGATTCTGATCTCCTGGCTCTGCAATCTTGATGAATTTTGCTGTGAGAACTGCAGCCAGAAATCCACGGAACCTTGGAACAAGCCAAGAATAAAAGAGTGCTCAGGAGGAGGATGTATGAAATTAATGCTTACCAATACAAGTGAATCAGAAGACTGATGGCAAGTTTTGCTAAGAATGGATCCGGTAATTTATTAAATTAAAAGTGCTATCACCATTGAAGTTTTCCAGCAGTTTACAAGCAAGATTTGACTGCATGGGAAAAGGATTGTTCTAACTGGCCATGCACCGTGTCTAGACTGTTTCTTATTCTTATTCTTACAAATTTCTTATGTTATATTTTGAATTGGGTTTGCATGGCAAGGGTTTGGTAGTGGGGGCAGCTACACCAGTGACTTCTGTGAGAATCTGCCAGAAGCTCCCCATGTTCAATAAAGCCAATATCAGATGGCTCCAAGATGGACCTGCTGCTGGCCAAGGCCAAGCCCATCAGCAGTGGTGGTAACAGCTCTGGGACAAAAGAGTTAGAAAGTAGAAAACAATCCTATGCAACTGCAAAACCTTGTAGATCCCAGAGTCAATGCAGAAGGAGGGGCAGGAGGTGCTCCAGGTGCTGGAGCAGAGATTCCCCTGAAGCCCCTGGTGCAGCTCATGGTGGGGCAGCTGTGCCCCTGCAGCCCATGAAGGACCATGGGGGAGCAGAGACCCACCTGCAGCCCATGAAGGACCATGGAAGAGCAAGAGACCCACCTGCAGCCCATGGAGGACCCCACAGTGAGCTGGTGGGTGCCTGAAGGAGGCTGTGACCCTGTGGGAAGCCTGCCCTGGAACAGGCTCCTGGCAGGATCTATGGCCTATGGAGCAAGAGACCCACACTGGAGCAGGTTTGCTGGAAGCACTTGTGATCCCATGGGGACCCACGCTGGAGCTGGCTGCTCCTGAGGGACTGCATCCCATGGGAGGGATCTTCCACATTAGGGCAGTGGAAGAGTGTGAGGAGTCCTCACCCAAGGAGGAAGGAGTGGCAGAGACATGCAATTAACTGACCATGGCCTCATTTGCTGTCAATCTGTGCCTCTGGGGGGTACGAGGGGAGAGGAGGGAGAGGAATTGGAGTGAAGCTGAACCTGGGAAAAGGAGAGGGGTGGGGGGGAAGCTGTTTTAAGATTTGTTTTTCATTTCTCTTTACCCTACTCTGATTTGATTGGTAATAGATTAATTATTACCAATAATTTTCTGAAGTTGAGTCCAGTTTGCCCATGACAGTCACTGGGGAGTGATCTCTCCCTGTCCTTATCTTGACCCACGAACCTTTTGATATATTTCTTCTCCCCTGCCCAGATGAGGTGGGCAGTGATAGGGTGTTTTTGGTGCCATCCAGCCAGGGTCAACCCACCACATATGTCAATATCTGTCTACTGTCTGAGAGCTGGGTGCATTAGTAGATGTTTGGGGACAAAACTTTTAGGAAAAGAAATAGCTTAAAAGCAATGTTTTATGCTGAACTGTAACTTCCTCCAATTTCATTTCTCCCTTCTGCCTGTATATAAATCAATGGTTAATTCTTATCTCATCCCACTTTAATTAAAAAAAGGAGGGTTATTCTACTTGATTCTAAACACTATAGGAACACATAAAGGTTTTCTCTAGAAATATTTAGATACTTAGACTAGAAAATGTAATTATGGTCAGCACTCTTCCCCCAATGAAGAAATTATGACCTAAGAAACAACATTTATCAGGCTGCAAGGACTGTCAGATTACTTTGTTTTGAGAGAACAAAAGTGAATTGAACCAACAGGACACAGTAGTAATAAAAATGTGAAATCGATAAAAAAAACCTAATGGAGATTCCATTCTACTCCAGGTAGTGGGGTCAGATTAGACAGGGGACAGAAAAATATGGTCTAAAATATTTGGTCTTCACACAGAGAACTTTAGTGTTGTCCTGCTCAGAGGGCTGTACTTCTCTCTTGAAAGACTTTTCAGAGTACAATGAATCATCTACAGATAAACCAGAAATTGCTGAACTTGTTTACTATGAATTTTACACTTTGAAAAGACAAAAGCTCTGCAACATAAGACTTAGAGAAATGTCTTGCTTTGTATAACCCATACCTTAATACACTGAGATACTTCTACCCCATTCTTAACACAATTTCTACAATTTAGCACTTTGATGTTTCATGATAAAATGTAATTGGGGCTTTGTCATTGATGCAGAATATTGTGCCAGATCATGAATTTAAATAGTAAAGGCAAAATCCAAAGTGTCATTTTGAGTTTTTTTTGTTTTGTTTTTGGTTAACTCTGGTCAAAACATTTGCACTTGCAGCTGCTGTGCAAAATGACGTATATCCTCACAGCAGATAATCTCACAGGTCAGCTGAAGAGATATTTATATCACACTAATGATGCAGAAGTATAAAGCTAAAATGCTCAGAAACCAGAAGTCATAAAGCAAGGGGCAGTGTTCTTGAAGTTCCTTTCATAATACTCATTCCTCAACACCTCTGATGCCACCCTGATCATTAAGTTTACTATTTTTATATTTTTAAAGTTCATTGCCATTTCGAATATTGCTGTATGAAGAGAGAGCTTGCTGGAATGAATGCTTCATTACCTCAGCCCGGTTGTGCTTTTGTGAATTTGCCTTTCAGTAAGTTAGTTTGAAAGCAGAGAATGATTTTTGCCCTTTAGCAATAGTTCTCAACAAATTTAAGAAGTCTTGTTCAGAACAGCTTTAAACATTGGCTTAAACACAATTGGCTACACTGTGCTAAGAGGTCATGTTATGGTATTATTGGGAGTCCCAGAGTTCCTCTCAGCCAACTGGACCCCTCCTGGATGAACTCCCTCTGGCTAACATTGTGAGTGCTCTTAATCATGATGCTCCACTTAGCTGAACCTTTTTCAAGAGCTGCTCCTAACTGTGACTATGTTTTGTACTATATAATGCTGATGATATATGACAAATATAGTTTTGCTATGAAATTTTGCAACAAGAATGATAATTGCTTTCCTTTTAGTTTTTCAGCACAGCAGATCAAGAGCTGTTAGGAGGAACAAACGCCACAGTAATTATATCTCTGGATATATCTCTGGTGTGAGGAGGAGAAAGGAAGGGATGTTACAGGAGCTGGAAAACAGGACTTACCCAGCACAGACATGCATGGAAATATTTCAGAGTTTAGGCATAGCTATTTTGGAGCTGTTTGCATCCTGGTGTACAATTCCTTAAACTATTGTATTCTGTGTTTTTAACTTAATTCAGAAACATTATCTTTTGGGAACTGGGCATTCAGGAATTAAAAAAATCATTATTTCCCAGGAGGGAATCAAAAGTAGTGGAAGAACATCCATGCTAAATGGTGTTCCTCTCACCTAGTGTGAGAGTAGACCTCGAGTCTCTTCTTGTTTCCTGTCAAACTTCCAGAGGCTTTTCTCTGCTCTGCCCACTTGTACCATGGAGACAGCTGATGAGATGCCATCTAGGATTTTTCACAATCAGCATGGAATTGCATTGCACCAGGTCTAGTAGTGTGACCTTCAGATGGACCTGCACTCATGTTCTTCACACCGTTTTAAGGAACAGCCTCATATCATTATGTTAAGTAATTATATATTTATGGGAAATTATTGATGAATCAGTAGAATTAATGAACTTCTGAGAAGAAATTTTGATGGAGTTGAACTGAATGAGCTAGTTTAGCCTAGAATTTAATTAGCTTGGCTTGTTTTTCTCTGAAAGAACAAGCAGTTCATATTGCACCATTCAGGTCTCTTGGGAAAACATGTAATAAAGTATTTTTTCTAGTATAGTTCATTATTTAGCTGAGAAGTCAGAATGAAGAAAACAAATTAGTAAAATGCTACATACTTTTGAAATTATTTTCTCTTTCAGTATATAAAAAAAGTTCTTAATTAAAATTTGTATTATCTACTAGAATATAATTTAAATATGCTAATACTGGGCTATTTTAAAATTACAATGTATTTAAGATTGTATCGTGCAATTAGTGTTCTTTAATGTGCACTGTTTACCCCAAAGATTTAACCAGCTCCAAAATATTTAAGGTAGTTTCAGTAAAACACAAATCTTCTCTGAGAAACTCTTGTGTGTCACCCCAGTACCACTCTCTGTGTCTGGTGTAGAGTAAGCTGAGTTCCTTGGCTTTGAATGCGGAGAGTGGAATTCACACTACTGCTGCTGCTGCTGAAAATGTGTCTGTGCTTTGCTTTGTATGGGTTTATACTGTCCTTCAGCCCTATAGCAACCAAAAACTTCCTACTTCTGTTTCAAAGGACTTGACCAACCCTTGATATTCTTTCTTACTCTCTCCTTGAGAGATATCTCTTTGAGATATCCAACATGATAAATTTGGTATGTATGTAAACACTTCAGGGAGAAACTAGGGCGCAGGTCTGAGTACATGTGGAAATAAATGGGCTTGGGTAGTCTGCAGCTTGTGGGCAGCAAGGCAGGGAAATGAAGATGCTGGTGGAAAGTGGAAGAGGGGAAAAGAGAAGGGCTGAGAGCAGACAGTCTGCTTAAATGGATTTATATTTACAGGACAGTGAATGTTACCAGAACTGTACAATACAAACATACTGAGGAAAAAATCATCTAAAAATCAACCACAGAGTCTTCCAAATCCTGATAAAAAGGTGTGGGAAAGATTTCTATTTACTCTAAAGGGAAATTGAAACACATTTCTTTATGTGTAGGCTCAAATATAGTATTACTCCTGTATTTTTTTCTGTTTTCTACGCAACTGGTGCAATTAGCAGCAGTTGATGATTCTGTGCATGAATCCCACATCCTAGTATGGAAAGAGAGAGACCCACTGATAAAAACCCTCCAACTTGGGGATTCCATGCAGTGTAGTAGCCCTTTTTCTCAGTCACATGCCAGTGGTTCTGAATCCTGGGATATTTCTCGAGATGCCTGCTTTTCTGCAAGTTTCTGAGGATTTCACTAACAGCTGCAGTGGATCAAACCCCCAGCAACCCCAGCACACCCATCACACCTGGGTTGTGGAAGCAGCAGCCACAGTGCAGTTCCAGGGTGTGCAGAAACAGTCCCTGCATCAGCTGCATCTTCATTTTTCTGAGATTTCCTTACAGCTGATGGGGCCACATGAGCAGAGGTTTCTGCATTTCCTCAGGGTCACAGTGAATACCTCTGACACTGTACTGGCAGGAAACTTTTAGAGGAAGGTGCAAATTAGAGCAGGTGTTTTTACCTGCCTCTGCTTATTTTTCCTTTTATAAACCTGCTGTGAATTAGGGGCACTTCTGTTGCTATTAATTACCCTTACTTTTTCACATTACACATCAATCATTTGTCTTTGAAGCAAAGATGAATATTTGTATGGATGGCTAATTTACTGATACTTGGAGCTGTGATCTGAACCAGATCATTCAAGAGAGGATAAAAATCAT
>VZUA01053145.1:20345-33417 GCA_013401035.1 Horornis vulcanius
GCCAGGGCACTTAACCTCTGATGCCACAGTGGAACCCTCCTGCTCCTTGATGGTTTTCAGATGCTCACAAATTACCTCTCCTGATGTCCCCTTGAGCGTTTGATCTCATCCAAAGGTGTGGCTTTTCTGAGAGATCAACAGTGTTATACAATCAAATGAATAGACAGGAATACTCAGCTGGTCATTTACAGCACTTTGTGGTTAGTTTTCATTTCTGATGAAGCTGTTGTCTCACAGAAGTTTTCAGAACAAAAAGTATTAGAGCATTTACTGTTCCTTGGAGAGTCAGTTCTCTGGAACCAGCTCTGGAGAACCAGTTGGGAGACCCAAATCTTCCTAAAAGGACAAGGCAGGCACTTCTAAGTGTGGAATCAATAAATGCTGGGCAAATTTCTGCCTAGAAGCCAGGGCTAAGTGAGCTGTGCAGCAGCAAGAGTGCGGCCAGCACCTCTGGTTCCTTGGGAAAGGCAGAACCCTTCAGCACAGCCACCTGCACAGTCCTACTGTGGTCTCACTGCAAGTGCAGGAATTTGGGCAAAAGTACTGAATGCCAGAACAGTGTGGTCCATAGCTGAGGCACAGCAACTTTAGTACATGAGGACACAAAAACAGTCAATTCCAAAAATAAATAAATGCATGAACACATAAAGAGCAAAGCTTACCTAGGAACAGACACCTTCCAGAGGTAAGAAAAGATGCGGATACCATTAAAAAAAAACAACAAAACAAAACAAAAAACAAAACCACCAAGAAGCACCCCCAAATCTCACACCGTGGCTGTGCTGCAGCAGATGTGCTGGTTTTGACAGACCTATTCAAAACCAGTGTTTTGTCCAAATACCCTTTCTTTGAAGACCTCCTCCCAACACAAGAGGCAGAGAGAAAAGTGACAGATTCAGAGAAACAGGTTAGCATGGAGACCTGCATTTAATTTAATCCACTGCTCCAGTGGTTAGGCTCCAAAGCAAATTATATGGTTTTGTTTTCTCATATTCAATAAACATTTTCAACAACCTGTGTAGGTTTAGGACTTTGAAAGTGGCTGCAAATGCATTAATCATAAGAGAGACATATGATAAACTCTTCTAGTTGTCTTCCACTACCTCGTGTACAAAAATTAGGAGAAACTAGAATAACTTTATATCCTGCAGGTGTCTTTTGGAAGCACAGAAAGTTTTCTAAAATTGACTTTCCATTGTATCACTGATTACAAGGCTCTGGATAATAAGTTCTGCTCCAGCTTTAATTCATTGTCCTGATAAGGCTCACTGGTTGTCACAGAGCTCTGAAGTGCTGCTTCAAGGTGTTTTCTGGGTAGAGATTTCATTTTAGACAGGACAGGATCAAGGATCAAGAAACTTAGGTCAAAGCATTTAAGCCACTGAATAAAGAAGTCAGAGCAGCATCATCTTACCCCTGCAATGAATATCATTATTGGCTGCAAAAGAATAGCCAGCAAAGATCCCTCTGAGCTGAGTTCCCTGTTGCATTAGGGAATTGGATCAGGCTGTGGTTTCATACCTGCCTTTTAGGATGACTGAACTATCCAGCAGCAAGCTTATTGTTTTTGGTCTAGCACCCACTGCTGCAGCACATCACCCTTCTGCTCTGAGGGCTGAGTGTTCCCAGCTTCTATTTCTAACTAGACCTGGCAGCAGCTCCACACCCAGCGCCCAGGGTTCCCCAGCTGACATCCTGGGACCCACCTGCAGGTCTGAGCTCAAAGCCCTCCTTCACAGCTGGTTTCTTACACGCGACCAAGCCTCTGCAGGGATCCCCTGCCTTCTTTGTTGTGATTTGTTCCAGGTTTTCTTCTACCTTGAATATATTTCCATCTCATCAGCTACCTGGTTTTGCTCTCAGGGTCAATAATCTCTCCCTTGCTGAAAACAGGAATTTTATTTTGGGGCCATGAGTAACATCTGCAGCCCCCTCTTCTTTTCCATACACATCACTGACAAAGTTTTTGCTCTTCTTTAGCCACATTGGTATCCAGATCAATGTGATGAATAATTATCACCTTGTCCTGACATTTTGTGCTGTAGCTTAATTTTCTGGTTAGATTCTTCCGTGTTACTTTAACTCACAACTCCCAATTTCATTTCAGTGATTTCATAACCCTTTTGAACACACAGCCCTTTGCCTTGAAGGCTTTTTCTGTTGCTCCTAAAATAAACTCCAGATGACTTTTCTACCTGTAACTTGAGGACACTGCTAGTATTTAAACACTTTGGAGTAGCTGACATCTTTTCAAAGCTATTTTGAACTCAAGAGCCTTAATACAAAGGGCACTGCCCTAAGTTTATTAATCATTCCACCTTTCCCCAACAGTAATGGCACAGAGCCTCAGCTACTGAGCCCTACAACACCAGAGCAATCACAAAGAGTCCTCAAACATCCTTCTTAATCCTCTTAATTTGTTGTTCTTAACCCATGACTAAGGGAGGCACTTGACTGTGTCCAGGCACATCCACCACTGCACAAGCTGAGGTATTTCTGCAACACAAATTCCCTCCTCAGCTCCTTGAAAGTTTCTCTGCCATTTCCACACTGCCCTCCCAGCTCTGCTACTGTCAGCCAGCCCATTTTCTCTCAGTCAGCTCTTACAATGGCCTCTAAAATATTTTCCGCTTGTCCTAAAATACTTTGCTCATATCTTTGAGCTGCCAGAGCAGGGCAGCCCCATTTCAAGGTCCTTTTCTCAGCTCTCTAGAGCAGAGTTTCCAATTCAATCATATAATTTACAGACCTATTTTTTATCCTTCTCTTTTAATTCTCCTTAACTTGCAGTTGAAACAATTTTAGTGTGGTTTGTACCTGAAAACTGCTTTTCCATTCTCACCCTAAGCAGTTTGAGTCCAGAAGTGCCTATTTCAGCCATGCTTTGCCCTCTTGCTTCCGTCCCATTACAAGCATTCTCTGTTTCTCCTGATTTGCACAGGTCCTTCCATTTTGAAATTGCAATTAAATCCTGTATTCCACCATGGTTTTTGCCATCCTAGCTATCCACCCTCAGGGTCTGCCCCAGAAGCTCCCATTTCCCCACTTTTCCCCAGGTTCCTCTCACTAACACCACTGGCACTGCAGTGCTGGCTGATTAATCACACCCCTTCTCTTTTCAGACTTTGGGAACACACTTTCATCAGCTGCATCCCTTATCTTACTGCAGTTCTCATTAGTTTTGTCACCTCATTCCTGGTTGCCTACCATAGTATCCTTTATTTCTGCATATTTTTTCCCATTTGCTTGTGTATTTAAAAAAAAACAAACCTGAAAGGAATTAATGTTTTAGGCACAACTAATATAGAAGTCCCCTCTTACACCATCTGTCCTGATTGCTGCACTCAGGAGGTTAAATATGGGCTTCAGGTGGTAATAAAAGTAATACATGATTCCAAAATTCATCAGTGCTTTGCTGCTATTTTACACTCTCCTCTTTAAAGCAGGTGTCCTAATTAGAATAAATTAAGTCTACTTACTTTCTTTAATAATAAAGTGTATTTTTGACAGTAATAATAAAACTAGTTGCTACATTTTTTTTCTGTGACTCATATTAAGTATACACTTTACAGCCCCTGCCAGGGCCAACGTTAATTGTGCCTTGCACTGTGTCTTGAACCCTCCTTGAAGAAGTGCAAGTGTTTAAGTGGGCTAGATTTTCTTTTTAACTTGCCTTCTAGCTTCAAAAAAATGTAATAAGGTCACCTACAAGAGACAATGAGGTGTGTGGAATTTTCTTCCCTCATGCTCTTTGAAAGAGGTGATTAAACTTCCTTCCTGCTACTTCTTCCACCACAAAATACACTCAAGAACCTCTTTTCTACCTTGTCTCAAAAGCAGAAGCTGTTACACATCTGCAATAGAGCAAAAATAATCTGAGAACGACCCAGAGGTCAAGGTCCATGTAGGCTGGGCAACAGGAGTGGAGACAACCTGATGGCTTGCAGTTCAAATCATGATCAAACCAATTGTTTCCCAAAAAAACCCCAAAAGAGCACTTCATAGAAAATTGGTATCTGCAGATTGACCAGACCAGTTAAACACAATTTCAGAAATTATGTAGTGCAAAACTGCAGAGGAAATTCCCCGTGATTTTTGAAGCTCTTGGTGAGATTTCTATGCTCACATGAACATTGAAAGAAAAACTGGAACATTAAATATTTGTTCTGGAAAGTCTTCAGAGACTCTTCCAGCTGAAAAATGTTTGTCTGTGCCTATTACTACTGTATTTAGAGATAAGCAGTGGACACAAAAACATGCCCATAAACCTTACCTTTCCCTGATTCTGAGATTTCTGGCAACATATGTTGTGATGACATTTCCTTCCTTTGAGGGCCACAGTAGTCAGAACTAACAAAAGACAAAGAGAAAAAACTTGACTTTCTCAAGCCAGTTTTGCTTTTTAAATTCTCCCACTTTCCCAGGTGTGTCTCCTTTTAGCTGATGCAGGTGACCTGCTGACACCCCTCGTTCCTCACGTTACTGGAAATTGCCAGTTGATAAAATCACCAAGTCAAGAAGATGGAGTAGGGACCCATTTTTCATGCACACAGTGTTTTTCCTTCCAAAGCCAAACAAATTGTTATTTTCTCACTGGTTTTGCTGTCAATCCAAGTTATTTGCAGAAATGTAGAGATCAGTGGAAAAGCAAGTTACAGGGTTTTTGGACAAGGACTCAAAAGAAATGTTCCAAAGGTGCCAGATCCATTACTTGGAAAACACCTAGTCCAGATTAGAAATTTTTCATCTAAATTATTTTTTGAAGGTAAACTGAGTTTTGACTGAACTCAGTGAGCAGAACTGCAGAAATGTTTGACACCAGTTAAAAATTCATCAGTGATTTAATTACTTCATAAAAATATGGAAGGGCTTCCTGGTTTATTCAAGAAATACTGTTTGCAGGAATGAAGAAAAAAGAATTTTCTTTTTCCGCACTAACAACTGGAAAAACCCGTGAAAGGTTAGAGACATTTCATCTTCATTTCGTATATATCCAAGCAAGCCGAACAAAATTAATCTACATAAGAGAGAAACTGTTTTTGTCCTAGGATGGTATCCCAGAAGATACTTTAATATAAAAGGAATACATTCGGTATATCAACTGATTTTAGTTCTTTTTTTTAAAGATGATGTGGGTATTGCCAGGAGTCTATACCCCATTAAAAAAGAGCAGCAAAAGCATTAGTGATTGTCTGCATGTAAAAACATTTTACCATATCAGCCCTTTGCAGAGATTCAAACAAGTATTCATGTAATTGTCTTTTTGCCCTTGTGTCAGAAATAGTCAAAATTTTGCTCAGCCTTTCCCAGCTCTTATTTTAATGCATTATGCAGCTTCTCCAGGAACAGAATCATAGTTCAGCTCTCTGACAGTGTGGGTTCACACTGCAGGAAAGCTTCTGTGCCAGGGCTGCTTCAGCCACAATGCAGCATTTTCCTCCCTGAAGACCTCATATCTGTGAGCACAAATTGGATAGATAAACTCCTTTCCACGGCCACAGCACAACTTATGAATGCCTGACAGGAACGGATTCCCTGCCACAACACACACACACCCCAGCCTGCCACAGCTGTTTTGTTACCTGTGAAGTCTCTGGTACAGGGAACAGCCTGCATCTGACACCTCCCCAGGAAGGACAGGCCTGGTTTAGCTCCATCCGTGTTCTACATGCGAAGCAGGAATGTTTGATTTATACCACAAAATGTCCTGCAAGTGACAACAGAAAAAGAGTGAAGCAGCTCTCATTGGCACGGTGCTGAGAGAGTGTGGAAGCCAGCCAGAGGCTGCTTTCTACCAGCAAGAGGAGATAGCTGGAAGGAAATGCAAGTGAACATGGATCCTTTATTAGGAAAGAATTTCATTTTGGATCTGTGGCTTTTCTATTTACATGAGAGTGTGTGTTTCATAAACCAGCTTGTTGCTTTGTGACCAATTACCCTGGGATTTTTATTAGCTCTGTTTTATAAGTACTGCAAAAGAAAAATATTTTAGATTTGAATTATCTCTTTCAGGAAACAATTTTATTTAGAAATATGTCTTAGCCTTTTCTACAGGGATAAGTTATAAACCAAAAATATTTTATGTACTTATTTAGGTGTGGATCAATAAAACTTATTTCCACAGCCATTGTGTTGATGCAGTAGTGACTGCTGAATTTGCCTCACTCTGTCTGCAATCATTAACAATTCAGAAAACTCCATCCTGCTGTAAACTGTAATGCTACAAGTTTGGTATTTAAGTGGACATAGAAAACAGTGAACCCAACACACAGAAAGCTATATTCTGAATGTGAGATTTGTTTGGTTTAAAATCAAATTATCAAACTAAAAAAAAATGGAAGCACAATACTACAGCAGCTCCTCTTAAATGCTATATTTAGAAAAGGTACACCATTTCTCAAGTTCTTTGTATCATGTTGGCCTCATCGTTAGTAACCATTCTGGAACATTGCATAAAACAGAATAAAAAAATAAATTTGGTGCGGATGATGGGAATTTTTAATTCATTCAACTCTGCTTTACAAATTCACTCATTAGTTTAGTGTTACTTTCAGACAAGCAACAGAATGGGTATTGATACTGGGGCTGCCCTGTGGCTTCAGAAGCTGCAGGGAAAAGTGTGAGTTTGTCAAGCTCCATATTCCTGGCCTGGCTCAGGAATGGTGTGGCCAGCAGGAGCAGGGAGCTCATTGTGCCCCTGTTCCTGGCCCTGCTGAGGCCACGGCTGGAGCGCTGGGCCCAGCCCTGGGCCCTCAGCTTCGGAGGGACGTCGAGACGCTCGAGCGCGTCCAGGGGAGGCAACGAGGCTGGAGAGGGGCTGGGAGCACAAACCCTGGGAGGAAGGGCTGAGGGAGCTGGGGGTGTTCAGCCTGGAGAAAAGGAGACTCAGGGGTGACCTTATCACTCCCTGCAGCTGCCTGAAAGGTGGCTGTGCCCAGGTGGGGTTGGTCTCTCTCTCCAGGCAGCAACTGGCAGAAACAAAGGACACAGTCTCAAACTGCACATGGGGAAATATAGGCTGGATGTTAGGATGAAGTTTTTAATGGAAAGAGTGATAAAGGACTGGAATGATCTTCTCAGGGAGGTGATGGAGTCACCATCCCTGGGTGTGTTTAAGAAAAGACTGGATGTGGCACTCAGTGCTGTGGTTTAGTTGAGGTGTTAGGGCTGGGTTGGACTCCATGATCTTGAAGGTCTCTTCCAACCCAGTGATTCTGTGAAAGCTCATCTCTGTTTCCCATTGCGAGAGAGCAACGTGAGGATCAAAATCTGTGAAGTTTAGAACTTTGATAAATGAATTTCCAGCTAGCCACAAATGGAGCTCCCAGAACTGAGAAACATCAGAGTTAAGTTTGCACAAAATTAACGCTGCCCTCTGGGGAGGCCCATGATAATCCGGCCTTTAATTAGCCCTAATAATTGATTGTTGGGACTTCCATGGCACTCCACAACAGATCTAGCAGCCTCCAGTGGAGGAATGAGCTGTTCAGTAGACTTTAGCATCATCTTTTGGCTGTGTTCAGCCCCATGCCCTCCTCACTCCTGCAGACTCCTGCCATGCCATTCCCATAACTCACACTGACACAGGACAGGACTGCCCCTGCAGTGACAGCCACCACCCCCAGACTGAACAGGACACTGTCACTCATGTACCTTCATAAACAACACTTGTGTTTCCTTTCTGAGGATAATACTGTAATGCTTCCCCTTGAACCAAGAGATACAAAAAACAAGAGGAAAAACCAGAAAAATATTGACTTTCTGACAGCAGTGGTTTTATTTTGTGACTGATTTTGTTTTGCCAGAGCTTCTTTTTCTCATTTCTCTCAAAAGCAGGAAACAAATAAATACTACAAAAACTGTGACAAAAAACCAAAAAATGCTCAGGTGGAACTATTTGCTTAACACCACACAGAAATCCACCTCCCTCCAGCCCTACTCTTTCCTCCTCAAAGAGCTACATCTGCGTCCTACTCCCAGGGGAAGGCAGCAACCACCCTACCTAAAAAAAGTAATTAAAAAATCACCTTATAATGGAAAATCCTAGCTTACCTGACCTCTAGCTCTCTCAGTATAGCACTGTTTAAAGGGAAGAAAAGTAAACTCTAGGAAAAATTAATACATTGCAGTGGTGATGAAGCAGATGCTGCAGCCAGGGTACTGTAAATTTTAGTTAAGTATTAAAGGTGAGTGATACTAAAAAAAAAGAGACACCAATAATAGCATCAGCAAAGGCGAAACCAACAGAAAAACCCCTGCAGCATCTCAACTTTCCTGTAAATGGCTGTGCTAATAAAGGATGCTAAGAGAATAAAATAAGAGGAAATAGAACACTCAAGTCAGAAACATTTCCAAATATTCACTAATATGTTTGAAAAGTTTCCAGAACATGCCAGAGACTGTTGGAGCAGGGCAGATCTATTTGCATGTTTCTAGTGCAGAGGCAATCATGTTCATGGCAGATGTTTGTCAGTCACACTTTACATGCCCCAAAAGAGATATATTGCCCAAATAAACAAAAAAATGCATTTAGGGCAACTCTTGGTCACATCTGGCTGAGAGCAGCTGTATTGGAACAAAGGTAGACAAATTCCCCTGTTATGTAAGAAGCATCAACCTCCCATGAAACGTTAAGATGAAAAAATTATTAAATTAATTGTGGTTTGGTTTCCTCTCTCTTCTCCTTGGAAAGATATTAATTCACGTATCAAGCAAGAATCGTCTTCAGGTGGGTCTATGGATTTTTCCCTGCCTGATTTAGCCTAACATAAGATGTAAGGACTGGATTGTTAAAGGAAAATGAACATTTCAGCTGCCTATAAAGGTGACATAGGAAAGAAAAAAGAAACAAAGGTATGAGGTTAAACTGGAACAGAGAAAGCAGCCAGGTTAAAAATGAATTTGATCATTACATTTTAAAAAAATTCAGAAAATTAGTTTTAGTTAGCTGCTACTGTTAAATACAGAATGACAAGCAAGTGGTAGAATTAAAAGGCAAAGTCATAGTCCGATATTTACAAGCACAGACTTCTGAGAACAGCACACACCTGCACGCATTTCTGCAGCGTGTGATACAGGGCTCTGGAGTCAGGATTGCCAGGGCAAGCAAGGGATGCTTGAGGTGTCATGGACTTCTCTGTTTACTGAAGAATTCATTGCAGATGGGCTGCAGCAGACAGAAGTTTTATTACAAAGTGTGAAGCTCTGGTAGTGCTGCCTGGCTGCCCTAAACCAACCTCTCCTTTGACAGCCAAAGAACGAGAAAGAATTTAAAGCTTCTACCCCAACTCCTCTCTTGGGCTTGAACATGAAAAATCCAGGATTGGAGGAAGAAGAGGGGTGATTTTTTTCCATCTCCCAGCTTCCAGTATAACTGAATTCCTCCCACCCCATGTAGGAGAGGAACAGGATAGTTGTCTTCATGTAATTGATCTAATTGCTGAAGGTCCCCATCTCAAATGTAAAGCAGCTGTAAAACAGGTCATAGCTGTGCATATTCTGAAGATTTAAATTGGAAAAAAGTGCAAAAATCAATTTCTCTAACTAGAAGCCTGACAGCAGATGAGGGGTCAATAGACAGGTCAGGGAGGGTTCAGGCAGTGCCTCAAGGATTGCTGTAATTGACAGATGTATTCGGTTATGAAAATGCACAATTTGCTTTACTGACACACAGTTGTCTTTCCTTGCTGCGAACAGCAACTTAAAAAGAAGCTCAGTGCAGCAGATGAACTTGTTAGTATTTGTTAATTAAATGCCTGCAGCCACTTCATTTACTACGTTTAAAAGTTTAGAAACACAAAGGCAAAACATAAAACTGATGGACAAGGCTAAGTCAGAGAACTGGAATCACAAAGTACAAGAGAAACCAAGACTTTGACCTTTACTGCTCAAGAGCTGCTTCAGGTTGTAGCCAGAAACAAGAACCCAGAGTGTCCTCTGACAGAGGGATGTGAGTCAAGGACTTCAAAAAGTGCCCACAAAATGCTTCCTTTCTTCCTTAAACTTGCCATCGGCTGCTTCCTTCTTCCTACACTCATCTGCAGATCTCATCCCCTTGGTAAAAAGAAAAAAACAGAAATTTGTGCTTGTATTTTGCCTTTGGCTGGAATGAGAAAAATTTTTGATAGCAGAAATCCCCTAATTTTTAATCATTATAATTTGTAATTTTTATGGCCACATGCTAATGTATCCCTAAACATCCAAATGAAAGAGAAATGATTTGAAAAAGACTGGAAGGCAGATGCCACCAGCCTAGCAGGTCAATGAAACCAGCTAGTAATTAAGGTTTTCCAAGGAACTCATTCTTTCTGATTTCTTTTCAGCAACTTGAAAAGACAACACAGAGGGGGTCCTTCCTTTAAATGCAATGATATTCATCAAATCCATTTGTAAATATTAGTTCAGCTAAAACAACACATAAGATATAAAATGTAATTAAGTTCTTTATAGATTTCACTTTCATGGAAGACTAAGAACAGCAAGGAAGAAATGATGTTATTCTGTTTCTAGAGCTCACAGGAACCACTAATGATTTCAAAAGCCCACGACTCATCAGCTGCAATTAAAACAATTGCAATGACAGTGACCTCAGCAGAAGACAAAATATAATTGCACAGGCAGCAAACAATTCAGAGAGATGAAGCTGGAATACAGATGTTACTGATTCATGGGATGCCTAAAAGAATAATTCTCCTGCTAGTGTATTTGTGAGTACTTCCCAGCACAGGGGTACAGAAAGGATGGCTGGCCAGAAAACAGCAGCTCCAATGCACTGCACATCTCTGGGGGAGGATTTGACTTCTGCTTTGGAAAAAGACATCAGTGTAGACTGTTACTGGAGGGACAGTAACACAGCCCAGAAGCACAGACCCTGCCAGCAGGTGAGCCATGTGCTGCACACAGCCAGCCTTGGGGTTTGGAACATCTCACAGTATTTGTTTATGTGCTTATTATTTTTTAGTAATAATGAGCAAGGACATGCTAGCTTCAACAGAACACCTTCCACTGGGAAAAAAACCAACAGCTTTGTACAATTCTTTTAATTGTAGCCCTGACGGGCAGCTACTTTGATGAACTGGCAAGATGAGCAAAATTTTCAATATTAAAGAACAGTAGAATTAAAAAAAAAAAAAAATTGTATGTCACTATCTGGCACATATTCTCATCTAAACCTCCTTTCCCATTTTCTCCCTTAAAATATTTGCTTTCAATATCATCATCTTGTGCAGGTCCATTGTCCTCTCTTCACTTAGTGTTGACTAATCACAGCACAGACTTTGATACTCCTAAACGTTATTTTTTTTCATAGGTTGGACAAGTTATCTGCATTTGAACTGTTCTCCTTTCATCCTTCAGTCTCACATTTGAAGCTTCTTTTCTCAGAGCCCTGAGAGCATCATTGCTGCCTTCCCCAATGGAATGTTTAGACCACATGGGCATTTTCTCTTGTCCAGCTAAGCCTCCAATGAAAATGATTGCTCTCTTTAATACACAGAAGGAGCAGAAAAGCCATACAAAATGGCTATATCCCATTTAGGGTGTTACTTATGAACAACAACAAAAAAATCACCCAATTAAATAGCTTTGTGCCTAAAAGAGCTTGGAAAAAATGCTTTCTAAAAGTCACTGTCCCTTGTATCTGGCTGCTAAGCTGCCAGCATAATCATCCCCTCAGCGATCTCATTTAAAATGAGCCATGTTTGCAAAACCCTACTGTTTCAGCAAACTTGACTTACCCAACCAGAGCAAGTCATCTGGCAGAGCTAGTCCTCCTTTGGGATGCAATACTGGGCAGCTCACAGCTCAGGGAGGAGCTGGGATCCAAAACCCACTGTCCCTGATCCTCTTCCCTGTCCTTCAGCAGCAAGACTGGAGCCCAGCTGAGCCCACCTGTTTGCAGGTAAACCTGACTTGATTAAAACATTCTCCTAATTCCATGTCTCCCCTCCTATTTACTTGCCATGTTTTCCTAAGTGCCAGAGTGCACTGGCTTGTACTGGAAGTGGAACTAGGCACATTTAAAGCATAAAATATGAGAGAANAGTGTATTTAGGAGAATACTCGAGGGTCTGATTTTTTTTTTTTTGTGTGTGTGTGTTTTGTCCTCCTTCTCAGTTAAGTTTGATACTTGTCTTTCTAGTTTGGCCTGAATGATCTTTACTGCTGGTGGTAACCAAGGAAAGGAAAAAAAACCCAGAGCACCTAAGCTTGTTTTAAAGATTCTAGACTGAAAATTAGGAAATAAATAAAATCCAATAGTCATACATTATGGGCATTTAATATGAAAAATAGTGAGAGACAAACCATTTTCTGAGCACAGAACTAGACAATAAATCACATGAAATACAAAGACTTCACCAAAAGAAATTCTGGGAAAGAAACAATGTATTTCTCCTTGTTGATATTTCTTGTGGTTTGGACCTTTGTTTGAAAACTGATTGTTACCTCATGAAAGGTTTCTTCCCCAATACCTTTATAAATAAGCTAATAGCTGGATGTCTAAAGGGGTATTTTGAAAAGATATTTCTAAATTCTTTGCTCTCTAAAAGTTGCAAAATCTCAAACTAGACCAGACAAAATGAAAGCTTTTCTGGCACTTATAAACAAGCATTTTCAACAAGGCCAAACTTTCTGTAAGCAGAAAGACAGCTGATGAGTCAAACACCTGTGAGATCCACAATGGTCTTTGTTCTCCTAGTCTGTTTTTTACAGCAGATGCACAGGTACTGGAGGGATGAGTGGCAAAAAAAAAAAAAACCAAACCCAAAAAAATCCCCCAAAAAACTAAAAGAGATAATCCCACAGTTCCTCATACCTCAAGGCAGCTGTGAAAAGCTACAACTAACTACAACTCCCATAAATACTTTTTTGTTTGCAGATAAGCCCTGCAGTCTATCAGCAGGAAGAAAATCCCATTTTCAAGCACGTGTTCTATTCATCTACAGCAAAGGGAAAAAAATAACAAAACAACTTAGAGTTAGGTTTGTCTTTACAAACCTAGGTCTCCGTTTGGGAGACACATTCCAGTCCCTAACCAGAACTGGTGCTCTGTTGCAGCAGCCCTCTTGTTAGA
>VZUA01053147.1:0-21105 GCA_013401035.1 Horornis vulcanius
TCCCCACCCTACTTAGATTACCTCTTCATCATCCCTTCCTCCACTGCCTCCACCTCTTCATAATCCCTTCCTCCACTGCCTCCACCTCCTCATCATCCCTTCCTCCTCAGCCTCCACTCGCAGGGGAGACCCCAGCCCGCAGCTCTCATGCACTCAGGGGATGCAGGGCTGGTTTTTAGCAACCATTCTCTCTCTCCCACTCTTATTTCACAGATGAGCAGCAGCTTTGAATGCTTATCTTCCCTTCAGATGCTTAATTGCTTGATGTATTGAGAAACTACCTCTTAAAATGATTATGCAGTTCTGTATCACTAGATCCCCATCTCCCAGCATCAAAACCCGTCATGCACAATCAAGCCAAAGAAATCTTTATTTGTGGCATCACAAGGAAAGAAGAACCCTATAAATTAAGAAAACTGCTCATATTGCAGCAAGTTTGGAATGGTTGGTACTTTCTGTCCCAGCCTTTCTTCTTTAGAGCTAAACCCACTTTTTCCAGACCTGCCTGCTACTGATTTTCCACCAGTACCCTGAGTGAAGAAATCGCTCTGCTCTTTCTCAAAAGCCCAGCTTTATCACAGGTTCTGTACCTAACAAAACAGTGTGAAAAAAGAAAATAATCCTTATTGTGGTTTTGGAATCAGTGCAAATACAGTTAATATTTAAGTAAGAAAGCCTCATTAAGTAAACCTTTATGTCTAGAAATCCAACCCATTGTGATTCTCTTTTTCCAATCCCCCTCCCTACTTCCCCTCTAAGCTAGCAAAGCCAGCTAGAATGATCAGAATGATGGTGCACAACAGTTGGTGTTTGGTGCACAAAATAGCTCCTCGACTCTCAAACCACTCCCATTCTTGAGGGCTGAGATAAGATCCTGGGTATGCCAGGTATCTGCTTAGCACCAATCTCAAGGTCAAATTTTCCTTTAAGATCCACTTCCTGCAGACAACGATGAGTTCACTCTACCAAAGGTAACTCGAAATCCAATCATCTTCACTACACAGAGAAATACAGGGGTGTCAAGTGAGAAAAAGGAATGGAGCCCCCTTGGAGAGAATCACAGCGACCGCTGAAATATTAATGAAGCTCTTTATTTGAGAGAGTCTAAAAAGGACTTTGAATAATGCATTGCAAGCAACGGTACATCAGCACTGGCTTTTTTATCCAAGAGGCAGCTGGCATTTTAAAAATAGACAACTTTCAACTTGATGGGGGTAGCTCACCAGCAGAGGAAATTATCCAGAAATGCACATTTAAGAGAACAAAGCAGACAAGCAGAGCACAAAGAAAGTTCATTAGTACAAATGCTCTGAAGCAGTCCTCTCAGCACAGACTTGTCCACCATAAGCTCAACTTCACTATTGTTGGGTATCTCAACATATTCCATCCCTTAATGTCACCAGAAAAGCCTCTTTAAGCTACTCCACAACAGGCATAGTCTGGCAAAGATCTAATGATTTACACATGTAAACAAAAGAGATGCTCTGTCTCACCCAGGCAGCTCATGACTTTCAGAACCTTGTATTTAAAAATACAATTATTAGTCATACTGGCTTTTTAATTCAATAGAAAGAAAGGAAGTGGGAGAAAATGGAATTTTGATAGTAATGGAAAGTAAGACCCTTCAAGCTTGCTCTTCTGTGCAGCTGACGGGACGTGTGGAACCCCCTGGCCTTAGGATTGCACTGAAGGTCCCAGTCCCACTGCACAAACACCTTCAGCACCTGGAACAGACACACGTGGTACTGCCAGTGAGGTGCTTAGCTCGTTGGGGGGTTCAGTGCTCACACTTGTTAACAACAACCTTGCTGGTGCACAAAGATGTTGCTGTAGCTGGCTTTTTAACAAGTCCCCCAGAAGGTGATGTAAGTTCTTCCAGCCAGAGATGTTTCCTAAGTATCTTTAATATGTACTCCCTTTTCCTGCACAAAAAGCTTTAAAATACAGTCACACAGGCATATCCAAAGGTGTGGGGCTGGATTCAAAGCACAGGTGCCCTTGTAGTGACAATGCTCATGGCCAATGCCAATGGCACTACTGATTTGTTGGTGAAAACATGTGAATCTTGAGGCCACCAGGAGCGACAACATGACAAAGCTGTTTGGGAAAGGGACTGATAGGAGTTTTGTATCCACACAACTGGAAATTTCCCTCCCTGCGCTCAGTGCCACTCTGCCTACCCTCCCACCAGCCCCTCTGGTTCTGCTGCAGAGACTAACCTGCAGATAAAGGGGGTTTATACCACAATAGCAAGTTGAAAAGAAGCACAGGGATGTCTTTCCCCACCCATTTCCCAGGGTTCTTCTATCCCAACACAACCCCTGAGATGCACCATTCTCACAAACTATCCTGCTCCCACACCTTTGCCTCTTTCCACCAAAGAGTGGGGTCAGTGGGGCAGCAGCTCCTCTCCCTGAGGCACAGGGAGCCAAAGGGGGAGCAGAGAGGAGCATGAATAGGCCCCACAGTGAAGTACCAAACTCAGTGACACATAAGTGAAATGTCCCAGAAAGCAAGTGAACAGGGCCATAAAACAGAATGCCCTGCCAGCCTTATCTCCTCTTTCACCTTCCTGATTTATTCTGCCTAGCCACTCACTTATTTTACTGGCCAACAGTTGGCTGGCTGGTTGCCTCAATTACCTGTTTCCCTTTGCTCTTCTCCATTAACTTCTGCCTTCCTTCTCCATACATCCCCCTTCTCTCTGTTAGCCCACCCTTTCTGCTTTGGCATCTTTGCCTTCACAACCAAATTTAGTCACTTGTTGGTGTCCACATTTCGCACAGCTAGAAACAGGCAGCCATCAGCACCAACATCCACACTGACTCCTGGCAGGTGAAGCTGCCTGAAGGAAAAAAAGCCCAAAGGAAAGACAGGAGGAATTCCTACCCCAAAGGCATTACATGCTATTTTGGCCTTAGAGAAACTCTGAAAATGGCATTAGGGGTTGAGGGGCAGGGATCCCCGATGTAGCCTTGCTCATACTCTGCACTGGGGTGAGAGCTGCTGCCCCACCAGGGCCACTGGCACCCTGAGACAGCAGCATTCCCTCCTGCTGCTGCAGGATAACACAGGAGCACATGAGGCAGCCCTGGGCTCCACTTGTTTATTTTCAAAATCAGCTTTGCCTTGTCTGGGCACAGGGGAGACACTTGGACAACACAAACACCACAGTGTGAGCTACACCACAGGCAGCCTGCCCTCACCACCACCTCTGGGGAATACCTGGGTGCTGCTGCCAATAATCACACAGTGAGTGAGAGCTCATCTGTGTGCAGGGAGGCCATGCTGTCTGGGGGGTTAGTTGTAAATGAGATGAAAAGAGAGGCACCAGCATGCACAAAGATGTCAGGAATGCAGCCCATTTTGCCGTCCTGACATCTCTGTGTGTGCTGGTGCCTCATCTGATGCCATTCTCCCCCTGCATCAGCATGCAATGCACCAAGGTGTGTGCTTTTGCACCTCACGTCACACTTTCATTTTCCATTTTTTTCACCTCTCTTCACTCCTTCTCCTCCCCTTTTTAAATGTAACGCAGCCTTTTCTTTCTCTTTTTATTTTCTTTTCCTCTTGTTCCTGCACACTGGTGAATGTAGGAAAAAATCAAACTGACACACATGAAGGGCAGAGCAGGGGGGTGTGCAGGGTGTGCAGGGTGTGCAGGGGTGCAGTGTGTACAGGGTGTGCAGGATGTGCAGGGTGTGCAGGGAGTGCAGGGTGTGCAGGATGTGCAGGATGTGCAGGATGTGCAGGGTGTGCAGGATGTGCAGGGGTGCAGGGTGTGCAGGGTGTGCAGGGCTGCCCAGGCACAGGTGCTGATGAGGGCAGGGCAGTTGGCCACGCTGCATGCAAAAATAACATGCAGTAAATAACTGCCGCCTCATTGGGAGAGCATTACAAATCCCAGATACAGCTGGCACAGGATGGATTTAGTGTGGTTGTGCTACTCAGCACTGGTATAAACCCTCCATGCCCTGAAGCTGGATCCCCTGCTACTGCAGTGCAGCTGCCCCCACTCTTGTTTTAGCAGTTCCCAAGAGGCAGATCCCTCCCAAAACGCTGAACAAGGACAAAAGCACAGGGAAAACAGCCTGCAGTGAGGGCTTGGATCCCCAGTCTGTACCATAGCCTGAAAGTCCCAGCATATGGACTTCTGACAAGCTAGGCAGAGTCTGAAATAGAGGGAGCCCTCAAAGGGGAAGGCAAGTTTTTCTAAACCAACCCAAAAACATGTGGTAAACCTTTAAACTGCGGGGCAGAGGGGGGAATAACAAAAAGAGAGAGTGATGATTTCATCAGTTTTTTAAAAAAAGGAAAAGAGGAAGTGCAAGAGTGCATGGTGTTTGGATGAGGCATACCCTGTGGAGCAGGTCATAAAATCAGAGGGAACCTGCTGGTTAGCCAAAGAGAAGCATTAAAAACGGGATAACTGTTTCTGCTAGAAGCATCAGAAGCAGAGTGAACTTGGAACGTTGGGATTACATCCAGGATGTTCAATATTATTCCTGTTGTTAGTATTTAGGTTAGATATACACACAAATACCATTTTATCATTCGGTGTTTCAAGACAAACTGTTCACCACTTGTCTTCTACTCCTAAAGTTGGGAGCCTTAAAAGTGCAATCCAGGTGTGCTGTAGAAACACTGGCAGGTATGGAAGGAGCAAAGAGATATAAAACTTCAGTACTGTGATATTTGTAAGCAACTATTCCCTTCATAAAGAGAGTTTCAAGACAAACAATGCTGGAGTTTTTCTTCATTCAAATATCTACATCATCAGACTAAGTTGTCTAAATTTTTCCAACTTTTCTGTATGAATCACCTTTCACATATTTGCTTTCTGTTACAAAACAGGAACTGAGTATAAACATTTACATTTTACAGTCATTCTGTGATTTTCTTGCCAGTTTCAAAGTAGGTAAAAAATTCATGGTTCATTGTAACAGTGAGCCAGAGACAAGACCAGCAATGGGTAGTGTTATGACAAGGATACTCTCCATCCTAAGGAGGTAACGAACTTCCTTTTTCTCTAGCAGTGGAAAACCATACAAAAAGAACCTGCCAATTTCTATCTGTCTGCAAGACTGATTTATGAGGTCAAAGTATCCTGATAAAGATCTTTTTGCCTGTATGATATACATACAGATCTTTAAAAAGGAGAGAAAAGTTCCACATTTAAACTCTGGTGTGAAGTTTTAGGAGGGAGGTGGCAGTTAACTTTGGAATCTGTGTAAGTTCTGCAGCCCTTGCATCATTTCTTAGGTAACTTGTCATGTCCACCAAGAAAAAATTTCTTATATATCAGCCTGTGTACAAGCAGCAGCCAAACTAGTCTACGGAATAATAGGGGAAGCAACTTCCTCACCATCCAACTCCTGACCACCCCACTGGAACAAGGGGGGAAAGAGCAGGTTGCTTCTGCTATAGAGAGACCTGACCTGGACCAAAGCCATTGGTTAGTGGCTTTCCACCCCCTCCTTTCTCAACAAGCCACTAACAAATTAATAAGCTATTTCTCAAGAGCAGAGCTTAAGGAGGGATGTGCAAGGGAGAGTTACCATTAATTACTTTGATCCTTTCAGCAGCTTAGGTACAAAAGCAGGTGCTCCTTCCTTTGCAGTTCTCCAGAAGGAATGCCATGGGACTCCACTCCTGAGCTAACAGGGAACAGGAGAGCCAGAGAATATCCAGCTACCACCTCCATCAAGGGTAAATGCGTTTGACCATTCTGCACAGCCATGTATTCCATGTCTCCTGGAGAACGTGGGGATAAACTTTTCTTTCCTTCCCTTGAATTACCTGCAATGTGTTTCTAGTCCTGTCTCTACACACAAGATTGTTGGTGAAAAAACTTTTAAGTGAATACAGAATCTGACCTAGACCCAAGGAAGTTTGTGTACATGGGCCAAGGAGAGAAGAGGAATTTTCACCACCTTACTTGTTTCTTCTTCTCTCCCAGGGCATTTTAGAGGCATTCCTCGTGGATTTTTTTCCTGACACATTGCCAACGTTTTCTGCTTACGCTCAAAAGACACACATCAAGAGAGCAGGAACATGGTCAACACAGTGATGGAGCACTAGGAAAGTGCAAAATTCATAAGGCAAGTTGTGAGATAAATCCTTCCAGGCCAGGCTGACAAGAAGGGTCTTCCCCTTGCTCAGCTCTCCAAGGATAAGGGCATATGCTGATAGGATTGCCTCAGGTTATCTTTCGAAGATCTCCCACATCATTCCCTGGGCAGTTGTAATGTGTTTTATCTACTACAGGTTATTATCCTGCTGGTGAGAATAGAAGTCAGAGGGTGGTGAGGCACTGGAAGAGTTTGCCCAGAGAAACTGTGGCTGCCTCAGTCCTGGAAGAGTTCAAGGCCAGGCTGGGTGGAGTTTTGAGCCACCTGCTTCTAGCAGGTGGCATCCCTGCCCTTGGTGGGGGATTGGAACCAGAGGATCTTTCCGGCTCCTTCCAACCCAAACCATTCTGTGATTCTATGACTGCCTTATCCCAGGACTGACACAAGCTCTGATTGCCATATACGAAGCAAGGACTGCTTAGCCTCTGTCCATGCAGGGGAAGGAAGAGGATTTAAATGTCAGAACCAAATGAAATGTTATCTTCTAAACAGAAAGCTTCTAGGACAGCAAAAACAACAACAAACAAACCACAACAAAGCAAAACAAAGTAAAACAAAACAAAAAAATCAAAAAAACCCTACAAAGTAATGAATTTCCTATGACTGTCTGATAGTGAATTTTTCAGTAAGATGTTTCTCACATTTTTATTCATGTTTTGTCTTAGTGTCAAGAGGAGATGTGCCAAATCTTAACCACGTGGCCACGTCTAGGATCTCCTGGTCTCTTCCTGCTGGCACCTGGACAAACATCCAATATAATACAGCACACAAGAAAAAGGTGGCTTGGCCACCTTAGCAGAATCAAGGTTTGGCCTCCACAGACCGTGTTTAAGATCACAGCTTTCTTCATTCGTGCTTTGTGCCTGCCCCCTTGGAGATGTGCCCACTGCTACAGATGAAAACCAGGTCGAAGCACAGGGGATGCTGCCAGCCCAGCGTTAGGAAGAAACTTTCCCAGAACATGAGCTCTGCAAGGCAGCCACTTTCTGACACATCCCCCTCTCCTCTTTGACCTTTTGCCTATCATGGTACCCAAGTGTTTTAGTGCCAGAGCAAGCTAGAGGGGGAAATACTGGTCAAACCATCTATGATAAATTCTGGTTTTCTTCCTTCGGCTTTAGTTACTCCATTTTCAGGCCATCCTGTGGCAGAGCACACATGGAAGCAAGATTACACCATGGACCTGGCTGCTCTCTTCTGTGTATTTTCTCACACAGTACTTTTGATTACAGGATAATAATAAAAAAAAGGCAAAAAAGAAAACTAGGAAGCACAGTGATTTTATTTAAAAAGAGGTATAATTCCAATATTATTTATCTAGCCCAACATGAACTTGATTTTCACATATGCCAAGACTTGGAATAGAGAATACCAAAAATCAGATCTCCACAATTCCAGTGCCAGCTGTGCCTCCTCCTGGGAAGCATTCATGATGCAATCCAAAACACATATGTAGATAACACTGGCTCCTACCCCTGTGATCCTTCCTGTCCTCGCTAGCATGGGCCATCTGTTACTGCTTAGCAGGCAGCCCCACTAGACACTTGATTGGTACGACTTGCATGAAAAGTATGAAATAAACTGCCAGGAAAAATGGCATTAAGAAGTCTTTCCTAAGCAATTTACCATTTGAAAAGTGTAATTTAAACTGCACCACATAAGGTGATAAAAGAAAACAAAGCATGAACTAAGCCACAGAGCAATCTCTGTCCCTACATGATACCCACTCAGGGGGAAGGAGAAGTGGGAAACAGAAATCACGCTGTGGCTAACCTGAAAATTCTCTCTGCCTAAAAGCAGCATGGTCCAGGAATGCCAGAGAAATTAATTACCTTCTGCTGAGCCCCTGCTGAGCCCTTTGCCCTCTTGTTCACCAAGCCATAGGAGAGGTTAAGAACAAAACAGACTGCTCTAAGCCATTCTGCTCTGCTCTCAGCCTGACCAGCTGGCCAATAGCCATTACAATGGATTTTAGATAGAACTGCACTGGGCCATCAGAAGAAAACCAGCCTGTCATTCACCCACTCAGATTCAAGGTGCACTAGGATGAATGATCACATCTTTCCATGAGCTGTCACCGCCTACACTCACCAAACACCAAAATACACCTTAATCCAGGCTAGTGAAAAGCCTTAATTTAACTCTGACACAAACCCAAGAGCAATCAGCATTAATTTCTTCCAGAAGGGTCTTGCTGGGGTGTGGGAGAAAGCACAAGCTACAGAATAGGCTCTCAGCATGAACAAACTCCTTTCTACTTGAAGAAATCCCCAATTTGAAAGTTTCCTGCAAGCAGTAAGTTACCTGATATCCTTTTCCTTATAACATGTGCTAGCCTTAAATGACAGCTTGGGAAGCCCCCACTGTCCTTCCCAGCACAGCCTCTGCCCCAGTAGATGCTAGCGCTCTCTTCCTCTGTTAAAGCAGAGTCCTAAGAGCTGCATCCCCACACAGAGTGTTCTTTTTAGTTGCCTGATTACAATTTATCAAACAAAACTGCTAATAACTCTTTGCAGCTGTCATAATATGAGTAATATAATGAGTAAACTAGAGAGAAACCCTTCTTGAGCTGAGAAGCCAGTCCAGTTCCTAAAAGCACTTGACAATCCCATTCACAAAACCTGGCAGAATCCACAAAAGACAAAATTCTGCATCCTGGTCTTTAACCAGAACTCCACATCAGCAAAATCTTCCTCTGTGTCTTCATGTCCACACCAGGGTAAAAGTAAGCAAACCACCTTGTTCTGGAGGTCACCACTTAAACCTGATCCTGCTTGCCACACTTGGAAAATACTATGGAGATAACAGATCACTGGCACTCAGCACAAAGAGGATGAGGACATTCTTAAGCAAGTACACCAAGTCTCCTCTCCATGGGGAGTGTGTCAACATGCTTGTGCCCCAGTCAAATGATCTTCCAAAATAAAGGTGGATATCCATCTGCAGAAATGTGCAGCTCTTTCCCTGAAGAAAAACTATCCCCACTATGCCCTGCATGACAGGATTTTTTTATTTTCCCCTCACAAAAGGGTTTGCCTGATCTGTGAAGTCAGCAAAGTTGTGTGGATCATTCCCAGCTGTGGAAGCCCCTCACCCTGGGGCTTGCTCTCATGCACCAGCAGCTCTGCTGCCTCTCCACTCCCTCTCCCAAGATATTGGGCAGCCTGAAAGGTTTTTTCAGAGCACTGTCTATGAAGCTTCAGAATAAAGAAGCATCATGGTGTATCAATTTCATAGCTCAGATACAGCCAGCTGCTCCATCTTCACAAGCAGTATTCATTAGATTTTCAGAAGCATTCCCATACTGTACAAGCAACATCAGGTAACCCTAATTTTTATTTCAGATTGCTACTCCTGCAATTGAAGTAAGATGTCAAAGTAAAAGCTACAACGTAATAATTATTACAGTTAGGAACTCAACTAACTCACAGCTGTGCCACATCTTAGGCATATTGTCTGACTTGCACCAGTGCTCAAATGGACATGCCAACTATTATTTTTCAAGGACTGCCACTGGTAAATAAATCCGAAGGTTTAGTGTTGCCAAATGTAATTACACAATGCTTTTTAAGAACAGAGAGAATATAACATACAGCTATCAATGTTGTAAAAAAATCCCATCTTATCAACATACAGGATGCAGCCACTTTTTTCTGAATTTAATCCAAACCACATGAACTCTGCCATGGCCTCTGATGCCAGCCATAATACTCAGCATTTATTCATCCACCAGCTGACTCGTATGGTCTTGCACTACACCATCTCATCAACACAGAGGTGTCTTTTGCTCTTGTATTCTTCTGGTTTAGGCTTTGTTTCATAGAAGCAGCGAAATCTTAAACACAATTTTACCTTTTTTAGGGTCTGTCTAAGCTTCAGTGGGACCACTGCACCAGAGGATCACATATCTTCTTGTAAAATGATGTTGTGCTGCAAAATCACAGGGTAACCAAAGGAAGTCTAGAGACCAGAGGCAGAATTTAACTTGACAGAGGAAGGGGAGGAAAGTTTATCCTATTGAGATACCCAGCACACGAATGATAAACCCTCCCAGCCACATGGGACTCCTGTGGAATTCAAGCCAGAGTAACTGTCTGTTTCACTGGACATGAACATCAAGCACAGGTGAGTTTCAAAAATCATTGCCTGACTGCATATGACAGTTTGGTCATGTTTGTTTCCCACTGAATTTAAGCAGAGCAAGATGATGTTCTAAGACATTTTACACCTTTCATATGGACCAAGCTGAGTCCACCCACATGTCCCCATCAACCAGAGCTGATGTAATTCTTCTTAAAATGTCTTTTTATTTCATATTATTTTGCTTACCAGTATTGCACTAATATATTATGTAGAGCAAATGTGTTTTCTAAAGGGAAATTTTAGTGCAACACAGACTTGGGCTTGGGGCACAACTGATAAGCTGGTACTAGAAGAAAAACTGGGTAATTGTCTGCTCCTCACTGATGAGATGGCTCTTATTCTTATACCATTAATAACTTGATTGATTGCCTAAGAGCTAAGACTTAGCACGAAATTCTTCTCTATATCCTTCAGATTTAGAGGTCAGCAATCTTAAATATTTTTCATATTCAATAGTGCTGGAAAAAATAGGAATTAATTTTGGTCTAACACCTGCTGTAACACTGGAAATTAAGTGAAATTAAGAGAAGAAATCAACAAAATGGTTGTGGTTCAGTTATATTCCTTATCATTTGGGGATTGCATTGCTCTAGGAAAAAACCAAGCTCCTTGCTTTAATACTGGATATTCTTCATGGCAGAGGGATTAATCCTGTCTGGTCCTCCAGCAGTCTGAGGTCAGTGAGCAGGAGGGAAGGGAACACATTAAATCTGATACTTCTGTTAAAAAATAGCTATGGCGCAGCATGCTCAGGTTTCTGTACAACAGGGACCAGGTTTGTTTTGTGTTAAAGAGTATTAAATGCACATCATGCCAGCTCACAGAAAATGAGGCAACTTTTTCATATCATTCTGATCAATTCCATGAGCTGAAAATTCCCTCTACCACAGACGTACCTATTTTGAGTACAACCATCTTTGTCACAAAGCAACTAGCTGTTGCTTACAAAACACCAAAGTCCCGGGAGTGGGAGGTTTTATTTTTGTTGCTGGTTTCAGTTGAAAATTACACAAGAGCTAGATGAAATACTGTTTATTACCACAGTGGCTGGTCCAGCACATCTCCTGCAGTTTGTAATTTCACCGGCTGGTGAGCACAGAGGGAGAGCCCACCCCACACCGGCCTGGCAGTGCTCTCGTGCTGCCCAGGAGGCTGCTGGCTGTCCCTTGGCTGTGGCAGGGACCACCTTGAATGGGACAAGGACCAATGGCCCTGTCTTGCACGTCTCTCTGGTGAGAATGCCAGTAAACACAGCTGAGGGTGGGTGAAGTCAGTGCTGAGCAGGACACAGAGGGCACTGAGCTGCCCTTTCCATGCTGGGAGGATGCCCAGTGAAAGCATTGCTTTGAAGTTGGAGACCAGTAGGGAAATGTTCAAAAAGGAGTGTTCTTTTCCATAAGGAACTATTTATCTACAAGACCATGGGAAAAAGCAGCAGTTGCCCCATCCTGCCAGTGTGAGTTTTGCATGAGTGCTCTGAAAGCTGCACAGACATCCTGTACATATTCAGTAAATGCAGCAAGGTCATGCTGCCTCCTAGAAAGGTTGTTATGTGTCCCTACCCCTACCTGCCATGACAGAAATAAATCTGTAAGGTCATCTCCATGAACTGCATTTTTCTTTCTTTTAAAATGGTGTGACCTTCTGTTGGAAAATCCTAATTCAATCCGTTTGCATCAGCTCCTGTTTTGTGAGAACAGGAAGCAAGGAATATACCAAGGGTTGGCTTGTATGTTCCAGGAAATAATAGGGAAACATTCCTGAAAGTCAGCTTTCTGACACCTTGAGGCCCTGGTTCTTTCTTCAGGAGGTTTTAGATCACACTTGCATAGAAGAAAACCAAAACTCTGAAGACTGCAGGTGATGCACAGATGGCCCATAGGTTATTCTGGGACAAGAGAGATGAGTTTAAGCCTCTAGATTATTTGACCCACACGATTTAACTCAACAGTTTTCCTGAAGTATATTGGAAAGAGGAACTCAGTTCTAGGTAACACTCAAGCTGACCTCAACATTTACCAGCAACTGCACACTGGACCAGCTTTGACTGACTCAAAGATTCAGCTATACAAAAAAGGAGCTCTAGCATAGCATCAATGACCTGAAAACGGAGGCAATTTGGAAAAAAACCCCCCTCAGAAACATGCAATAGTATCAGCTGCTGGTTTCCTCTAAGACATTATTTTGCAGGTAAATTGAATCATGCTCTGTCTGCAATCAGTGCACGCCACAGAGCAATAAATGCTACATCCAGCACAGGGCAGCTGCACCAGTGAAAATGAACCCAGCCATAAGATGCAGCCATCGGGGAGAGCATCAAGGTACTGAGGGTAACCTATCTGTATTTGTTTCCTTTCTTTGTTTTCAAAGGGAAACAGACATGCACTTAATTATGTTCCCATTCCAAGCCTAATTAGAGCCAGTTAGATGTTAAGTACTATTCAAGTGAAACAGGAGGATTGAGTTTTTATCTGTTCTTCTATCTGGAAATGTCTTCTTTTCTATCTTAACCTATTCTTCCAAGAATGAAAGGCACAACTTGTGTGACTAATTTCTGGTGCGTTGACTGTCTTTTGATGCCATGGTGGCCACATCAAGTTGTAATAAAAATGTTTTGGGCAGGAGACTATTAGGGAAGACAACAAAAATCATGGGTTCTCCATTGCAGAAATCTGCAACAATCCTCCATCTCAAATAGCTTTTGGAATTGACTTGGACATGTTTCCAAAATCTGTTTACAATGTCCTCCACCTTTCCTTTGGTTGGGGTCACAGCAGAGTATCTGGACAGTCCAAGCAAGCTGCACACTGCCACACACCTTTGTATTATCTTCAAGCATGGACAAAAATCCCAGTCCAGGTGTATATCCTTGCAGGCTCCATGGGCCTGCAGACCCCAGGTCCCCATCTCTGCTGGGCCTTCACCTGTGGCTGGGCTCCAAGCCCCAGACAAACTTCAAAGCCTTGGTACTGCCCAACTGGACTGATGCAACACATGCCATGACACAACCTGTGATGCCATAAACTGGCCTCAGTTTTAGATTAAAAAAAAAATAAAAAAATTCAATGCTACCTAGCATGTTCAGAAATTCTCATTTCTTTGATTGTTTTAGAATTTCCTAAATCACTAAGTTTTTATCATTGAGAAGACTACCTCCATCAACAATGTCAGGTTTTGATATAGCTCCCATTTACTTTGAGAAACATACAAAATGAGCAATTTTTCATATTCTTTTGCCAAAAAATGCTAAAAGGATTTCTCCAAATGCTTTAAAGATGTTTTTTCCAGAAAGAGGCCAACCCATTAGAAACTCTGTCCAAATGATAAATGTTTTTAAAACTTATCAAATGACTAAACCAGCATGGACTGGCTGAATCTTCAGTTGCAGGAGATGTATTCAGGTCCTTACAGTAAGTGTTTCTCCTGTGCTGAGCTTCAGGCATGCTTTGCTGCTGGCATTCAGTGCAGTTTGCTGTTCCTGTGTACTGCATTCTCTGAAGCAGTGCCTGTAATCCAGTCAGGAACAGGATCCTGAGGAACTTGTCAGCTTCACTGGTAGCTTCAATCCTGTGGCAGCAGCAGGTCTGAGCTGATCATTTCTGTTCAGAGGCATTAAGGCACTGAGTGGTTATGTGGGTCAGATAGCAGGGGCTTCCTTCTCTTCCCAGATCTAGGGAAATATAAGTGCTCCTCTTCCTATGATATTTACAGGGTTTCACTCTCTTTTCTCCTCTCCTACTTCTCTGCAGCACCTTATAAGCATGCCAACCTTTTCCTTAGGTCTGCTACCAAGATTCAGAGGCTTCTGCAGATTAAGTCCATCACATCATTATTCATTCCAACACATTCTCCTAGCAATTAAACTCTTTTAAAAATACCCTTTTTGAATATAATAATAACAAAAAAAAAAAAAAATCAGTTTGATCCATCCAAATCCAAGTTCAGTCCAAACAAAACCCAACCTTTCCTCAAAGCCCTCAGCAAATATCTCCTGATAATTGGCAAGACAAAATTCAAACCTTCTGCTCAGCCCAGGCTGTTGGTGAATGCGGTGAGCCTTGCCTGGCTTTTGGGAGAGGGTCACTGCCAGCATCACACAGTGACCAGCCACAAACTTAACTCAGCAAAGCAATTCAGGGAGATAGGAAAGGCAAGAAACAAAGAGGGAAGGGGAGCTGCTTGCTTCTTTTAAATATTTTAGTATTGTCCCCAGAAATATAGAGATGAAAAAAGCACATCTGGAAAACATCTCGCAAAACACTAAGTGGAAATTACAGCAAAACTACTATTAACAACATTAACTTCCACTCCTTTATTACAGCTCCTAAAAATCCTGTGTTCTCCTCCCAGAGCTCAAAGAACCAGCTCAGCTGTGAAGTAACGATAATCCAGAAAGACACAAGTGTGCCATGCTTCAGAGTCCTTCAGTGCAAGGGAAATTCAAATGCTTCCCTCTCCTAACCCAGAACTGTTATAGACAGAACATTTCAACCATCTGCCCACCACCGTGAGAGAGAGCTAAGATGGAAAGAAGCCTGCTCTGCCCATGTGCAGGATCTCTTCTCTGAGAGATTATTAAATGCTAATTAATAGACATGAGCCTAAAGAAGTAACAACATGCAAATAAAAATGGCTGTTCAATATCTATCATCTGCTCCCCACAGTCACTTCTGGAGTCCTGCATTTTATTCTAAAGATTCAGCTGCCGAGGTTTGCAGAGCACTGAGATCAACAGGGCTGAAAAGTGCAAATTTGGTGGCTGCAGAAGGGACTCAGCTCTACAGCAAAGCCAGTGTCTCTAACAAGCGTCACTGGGCTTAAACAGCATGTGAAAGATTGAAGGAGATGTTTCTGCAAGCTCACATGCACAAAGAGCCTTTCTAGATACTCATCTATTAACTCACTGGCACGTAAATTTGTAGGACAGTTGCAACAATAGAAGAAATGATGATAAAAATCCAGAGATGGAGACAACTAACGGTACCAGGTAACCTAATTTCCCTCCCTGACAGCACAGGGAATTGATAAATAGTCACAGAATCAGAGATAAAATCAGATTATTGGATCCATTTTAAATTCCCTTGGTTTACCTACGATAATTGCCTCCATTTCCTTGACAAGCAAGGCTGGAATGAACCAGCATCCAAGGACTCTAGTGCTGTTTTCACGGAAAAATGTTAACAAGGCCTCCCCAGCACCTTTCCCTAGAATTTATATTTACCCTGTTTAGGCCACACAACAGGTTGCTCAGAGCACGAGGGAATGCTAAATAGCCAAATGTTTACTACACACACAGTGGCACTCTCCCACAGCCTCATCCCCTTCCCTGTCAAAAACAAGGGCTCCTGCCACTGCTTGGTTATGAATGCATCCTATGCCTTCCCAAACAGAACTGAAACAACCTCCAAGTCACCCACTATCCCCTTTCACCAGTCCAAACTGACCCATTAATGTGAAAATGTCACCACCCTGAAACTACAGCACTGTCCTGATGCAAACTCCAAGGTCAAGGGGGTCGCACCTGCCGAGATGCAAGCACAGCTCCACAAACAGAAAAGGAGCGTTTAGCCAATGGCAAAGTCAATTATTCCATTAAATGAGGTGTAAAATGCTAATTTGTACCAAAACCACACAATTTTCAGAATGTGAAAAATCCCAATTAAAACCCCACCAAACTAAGCCAAGCTGGGTACACATCCCAAGAAGGAACTTAGCTGGCTCTGGAGTTATGGTTTCAAACACCATCTAGCCTTTTTGCAGTTGTTTTTTAAAATCCAGTTATTTATTTAGCCAACAGAACTCACCTTGGGCTATGCTCATTAGAAAACATCGTTATCTTTAATCTTTCATGTATATCATTATGAGAACAGAACAGGAAACAACTGACTTAAGGAGGCAACTGCATGAGATTTGTGCCTGAACAATGGAGCACTTCAAATCTGTCATGATGGGGGGATACTGTGCATTTTTGAGAACTTGTTTTTTTGGGGGGAATTTCAGGTAACTACATATGACTAATGTCTATGTCTTCTTTCTAAAAGTACACCAATGTTGACTTTGCAATCAAATGGAACCACCAAGAGATTGAGCAATCTAAGCCACATGGGAAAGCTAAAAATTTCCCAAAATATTTCCTTTAAAACCATCTGCTAACATACACTTTGAAAGAATTAAAATGAAAGAAATACAGGCATGGTAAGAGGTATTAAAAAGGCCAGAAACATGCAGGAATCAATGCAGAAGCTTTGGAAAGAAGACTTGGGGAGAAAACCAGTTATTTCAGCAACCCAGCTGGACACTTATAGGGGAGCTGAGTAATGCCACTATTAACTCAAAGGGACATGCAAATTTAATCCCCCATGATAATGCCCAGCTCAGATGGCTGCATTTGAGGATGGGTCAGGAGTTGAGCCATAAATCTGTGTTCCCGAGCAGGCCGCCACAGTCGCTCTTTGTCTCGGTCATCTCCTGGAAAACAGCTTTGTGAGCCCCTGGAATGTCAGGGGAATGCCCCCTCCACCCCCTGCCACAGCAGGAGCTGCCTCTCCTCAAACAGCAGAGCCACTCCCAGCACCCACAAGTGACCTCCTTTTGGGGCAATTCTGAGAAGATGGAAATGGAGGGGGGCACTTCACAGCAGACACCAAGACTTTCCACACCTCCCCTGCCAGAGGGCACTGAGCCCATCGTCCTTCATGTGGCCATCTGCAGACCCCTGACCTCCACACCAGTGACACCACGTTCCCAGAGGAACTGGCTAGAAGAAGAGGCACCATATGAAAACATGGAACTTCAACCCTTTTTAACATCACAGCCCTGGTGTGGCCTCACAGCCATGCAACACTTACCTGCCCCACCACTCTCCTGCCACCTGCTAACTTCCAGAGGGTCACACCAGGATGCACAGGTCTAATTTCAAAGCAATAAAAACTCGGAAAACCAAACTACCACTAACTGTGAGTAGCTGCCTTAGCTCTGATTTTGTCACATAGCTAAAGACACACCAAGTTCTAAGAACCTAATGTAGTAGCCAAAAACTTCAGAAGATGCTCTTCAGATCAATGACCCACCTTGGAACATTATCCAAATAGAAACTCTACTTCTACACTTTCATTACACTAACTGACAGCAAGAAAACCCAATTCCAGCAGGACAGCACACACAAAGCACTCATTTGAGTGCCAAGTGTCTCACAGGGATCACAAAGTAATCACTGCTATGGTGCCTATTTGGAGCAACAGCAAGCGTTATGTGGAGGACAAACCCCATTTTCCTCAGCCATATAACTTTAAGGACAAGTGCATGCACCCTTAAAGCTCCTTCCCAAAACACATTGAGGCAGGCAGTTAATTTGGTAACAAAATATATTTAGAAGGCTAAAATGAAATATTAATTATACACATGTTTTAAGACCAAAGGTTACTTAAGTACTAGACAAGTACAAGGTACTGAGGGGTGCTTCAAGGTTTCTCTCTCCTATAAAAAATTCACTTAGAATTCTAATCCAAAATTCATCTTCTCTTAAAAACAAGACAGGCTGTATCTCGGATTTCTATGCAAGCAATTTATGATACCCAAAAGGAAAAAAAATAAAAATAGCTAACAGCCAAGCAGAGCTTTTATTGCCTTTTTTTTTAATCTACTAGTTCCAAACCAGATGCATTCAGTACAGAATTCTGATTAGGAAAAAAATGTCTGTTGAATTTTTATTACTACATCCCTTAAGGACCAAAAGCGGTAACCTTAGGCATTTAATGTGTTCTATGAATAACAATACATACGAGCACACAAAAAGCTTGTTATCTGTGTTTATGGAATTTTTTTACCATGTTGATACATTTACAAAAAGAAGTTGGGAAGTATGGTGAGGGGGAGGAGAGGAAGCTATCAAAATAACAAATTACATTAAACAAAACCTATTTGGAAAGGAACAAGCTACACAGTATGAAATTTGAATGAACTGTGTCTCCCCATTATGGTCCTACAGCTCTCACGAAATCCATGCAGCCTCATTTAAAGCCTATACTAAAAGCCTCCACCTATACGCATCTGTCCCACAGATACAAATGCAATTCATATTTAACCCTGACAAAAAAACCAAAAAACAAAACACTAGTTGGGGGAACATGCTGTGTACACAGATTTTCTTATTTTATAAACAATGTGAAACACACAGAAGTCCTTCCTGATGGTTCATAGCAGCTCACTGGATGCAAAGAAGCATCTTCTCCTCACTCCCTCACATCTGCAACCACCTGACCCAACAGGCAAAGGGTTGCCACCACACACAACCCAGTAACAGGAGTTTTTGCCCTGTATTGTATCGCAGCTCCAATCCCACAGCTAGAAAAAAAAAACCCCATACAAACTGCAGCTAAGCAACGCTGAGCTTGCTCCTTCAGAAATCAGCTTACAACCTCTCCAAAAAATGTGGGAAAGCCGTCAGAATGAAAATTTACAAACCAGCCATTTGTGGCACTGGCATGGTTTCCTTCTGGCATTTAGATCAGTCCAAGAAATAAATTTTTAAAATAGTTCCTCCAATAGAATCCTTCCCATATTTTCAGCTCTGAGAATTCACAAGGACTCAAGTTGAGTTACACTGACTCTGGAGCCAGCAGCTTCTAAGAGTACAAAAATCACCACAGAAAATAATGGGGAGGGGCTTTGAGGGAAGTCCATGCATCCCTCACTTCTCAATCTTGCCTGAAAAAAAAAGAAATGAACATACAGCCAGAGCACACCATATATTTTGGTCTCCTCATGGCAATAGCTGCACCCTTGCTCCAATTTATCCTAAATGGATTCAGAGCCCAGAAAGGGGACAAAAATGTGAATTAGTTTTAGTTCTTACTTTTAGCACAGAAGAAATGATAAAGACTTAGAATCTGCTTTCAAATGCTCTGGACCTTTACCAAATCCTTTGCTGTCTTCTCCCACTGAGGCCTGCCTAGGCGCCCCTAGGCTGGTGCCTTGAGAAACCAGCTGCAACAGCAAGCATGATTCTCCATCCTCCTTTGATCATGGCTGCAGGATTCTGTCTCCAACCATTGATTTCCTCCTCCTTTTCCAGGCTCAAGGAAGAGGACAAACAGAGACTCTGGCGGCCGTTGAATGTTAAGTAACTGGAATGTTAAGTAACTGGAAGAGTGGGCCATGCCCTTGGAGAAGATCAGGACACACGGGAGCCTGACCCACAGTTCAGAGGGAAAGAATTCACAGCAGAGCATCCCACCAGCACAGCCATGTTCCTGGAGCCCAAACCAGAGCTCAGCTGTGTTATTTACCCTATGAGGTCCCAGCTGTCAACCTGGCCTGGCATCATGACAGCCTACGGCACAAATGCCCTCAGCCAGCTGCTTGGCTCAGTGTACAATTCTCTCTTTTTAAATGAGATTAGCGTTGGTGAAATGTGCTAGCTCAACGGGCATGCTGATCTAAGTCCCCTGTTTATTTGGGCTACAGCAGATACAACAATCACTTTAAACAAAAAAAGGACGCAATTTTAAGGGATGCCATGAATTTGCCTGAGCTCCTGCAGTTGCTCACTCATCACAGCATGAAGAGGGGTTTCCTACAGATCCGCTTAGAACTGAGGACTGGAAAGGATGATTCTTGAAACTGTGGTAAGTATATAAACTTAGCCACCTACCTCCTTGAGACTAATGTGAAGGATCTACTTGCCAACAAAAAACCCAACAGATGATTCCGGCTTCCTATCCATTTCAGTCATCAGACACATCTGCTGCCACCAATATTATTAAAAAAGAAGGGGGGGATATGTTAAATATATCGGGGGGTGGGGGTACAGGGGGGCAAATGACACCGAGGTACTGCCATAAGTATGGATAAGCAAAATGTGTTTTGGTTATGCTTAAAAAAAAAAAAAAAAGAAAGCCTATGAAGTTAAAGTTGAAACAGCTGAAGTCCTATGTTCACTATGTCAAACGTTATTGCCATGAATAAGCAATTCTTTGTTTAGAATGCCTTTTTAAGCAGAAAGATGAAGATTTGAGTCACTGTGTTTCACAGGCACTTTCCACAGCACAAAGCTACCAAACCGACAGAGCACAACCAGCTCCCCTGGCTAGGAAGCGACAAATGCGCCTCAGCGCGCTGTACCGATGATGTGCGGAGCCGGTCTCTAACTGCACACAGCGGGGCCATTATCGTGCGCTGTCACCGTGTGCCATTAAAAGGTCTTTAACCTGCCGATCGCCGCCGCGAAACGCGGCTGCTGCCGGGGATCTGCTGAGTAACAGGCCGGGGAGCTGCGAAAAACTCCAGCTCCCGGGGTCGCCTGAAAAACACGGCCGGGCTGCCCGTCAGGCAATCGCGGCAACTCAATTAATGCATCTGGGTCAGGAAAATGGTTTGCGGGAGCCGGAGCCCGGTTACGAAACGCGGGCAGCGCGGCGAGCACCGCGGCCGGGGCGAGGGCAGCCCCCGCTGAGCGCAGGTACCGCGGGCTCGGGGCGGCATCCCCCGCCAGGGACGCGGATGCGGCGGGCAGTGGGGACACGCTCCGGCACTGCGGACACGCTCCGGCCGGCCAGGGGGGCGGCGGCGAGGGGGCAGGCTATGGAGGCTTTCGGGGAGACCCCTGCAACTTTCCCCCGAGGGGGGCTCGGGGGGATGTGCTCGCCGCGAGAGGAGGTAAAACCCATCATTTTTTACACATCGATATGCGTGTATATATATGTGTGAGCTCCTGTATGTGTGTATGTGTGCGCGCAGATCTGTATTCCGGCGGACATGCCCCGTCCCCGCTCGCCCAGCCGTGCCGCCCCGGCGGAGCCCCCGGTGCCCCCCGCCCCGGGCAGGTGGGGGC
>VZUA01053147.1:28417-43354 GCA_013401035.1 Horornis vulcanius
CTCCCCTCTCCCTCTCCCTCTCCCTCTCCCTCTTCATTTTCTGATCTCCTGTCTCAAAGGTGCTACTCTAGAGGCATCTTCTCCCTTTTATTTCTTTTGGACACTGTCACCCCCTTCCTCTTTGCCTTACACTCTCTCTCCCCTGCTGCCTCAGCAGGAGGTGAGGTCCTGTCCATGTGCCACTGTCCCAGCACAGAGCACGCCTGGCAAGCCCTGGTGCCACTGTCACTGACACCTAAGGCACAAAGGGTGCAAGCATTGCTGGCCTGTCACACTGGGCCTGCTGCATCCAGGCTCAGACTGGAGATACACAGATTTTTAATTAACAGGTAATCAACCATGTCTTTTCTTTTCAAGGATGCAGTGGAGGCTGATAAATTTTTTTATTGATCTATTGCCTTTGAAATGTGTGACATCCATGTTTGTTCTAAATTGTATGTATTTGTTAAATTTTCTTCTTTTTCTGGACAACCTCCAGAGATATACCTGTATTAGGAACTGAGATTAATAGTTTATTGACTCATTTGAAATATTTTTAATGATGTCACTTGTATTCAACACTCAATTTCATATGGCAAAAGAAGACATAGAAAGGGAGCTGCATAAACCTCACCACAACATCACACTTCCACACAGTGGAAACAACTTCTGTTTTGATGCAGGGTTTGGTATTTAGTGCCTGGATAACATTACTGACCTTCAGAGCTTTGCTGTAGCTGGTAAAGTAGTATCAAATAAAATACAAAGTTCTACATTTGCTTTCTCCTGAAGATTTTTCTGTCAAACTGGGTCAACTTCTAAGTAAAGCAGGAGATCATTTTAGTCTGTCAGCACTGCAAAAACTAGCCTGGTATTTGAAAATTACTTGTGTGCTTGAAAATGATGTAGACTCTGGATTTGGCAGGCAGTATTGTTTAAGATCTAATGGTATATAATTCAAAACCTGCTTTGCTGAGCTTACCATTATTTTAACAAATGTTTATTTTGGTGGGGTCTTGGGGTTATATGAGCAAATGAAAGCTCCATAATGATATATTTTCCAATACTAAAAAAAAAAAGAAAAATAATAAGCAACATCCCTCAGTCTTTTAAGAAGTAGCATTTGCCACCTTTAAAAAATTCTATTTTAGGCATGGAAACAGATCATAAAACTGCTATGCCCAGATCTGCAGGGGAATCAAACAGATGGCAGATCCCACTGCAGTTTGGATGAAGATTTCATAGCTAGATAGGCAAGAAAATAGTCAAGGTCAGTGATGAGGTGAAAACCATGCCCAGATTTTCTTCAGCTAGGAGCATGTACAGCCTTTCACACATTTAGAGGAAATGCACCAAACCCAGAAATTTTTTCACAATGAGAAGCAAATGCCCTTAGTGTAAGACAATACAGCAACAGGGAAACAATGTGCTTGCTTAACTGTCATTTTTTAAATAAAATTAAAACTAAAATTACTTTTTCCAAATTTATGTGTGTATGTGCTAGTATGTATTTTTTTTAATTCAGTTAAATCTGCAGGTGTTCGTACACCAGATTGTAAATAATATTATTTGTGAATTTTGGCAACCAAAATGATGCTCAAATTATGGTTATTGTTACTCAATTAGTTCTGGAACCAACATGCATGTAGAGCTCTTGGCAGATAATTTTTTTCCGTCGTGCTTCTGTCTTTTATGCCCTCACAAATGTCTGAATTGAGAAGTTATGGCTTTAAATGGAAAATTTCCTCCCTGATTTGTTGTGTTCTTTTAAAAACAAAAACCCCAAGCAATCTAGTTTGTGATATACATCAGGCTCAGCTACACAGATCTGGAGGCTGTATTTCTCTCTTGTTTATGTCGTTAGTCTGGTTTTAGTTAATTTTCATGTCCAGATGTCTCTTGTGCATGTTGGGTCGTGTTTTTTTCTTGTGGTTAACAGGATATAAATTACCTTGATAGGACAGAGCTGTTTGCTCTGTTTTACTTGTTTAATTTCTGGGTATGTTTTACTGAGCCTGATCCCTCATCATCACAAAATAGATTTTACTGGCTTAGAACATAGATTTTACTACAGTTATTTACTGGCATGAAATACGCACAACTCAGTGAAGGATCACACTTGCAGTCTGAGTGCTTGTTTTTTCTGTCATTAAAAGGGCACAAAGACCTGCTGTGGCAAGGGCTGTGCTCAGCTCCCAGAGGAGCACAAGGACTCCAGTTAGCCTTGCTGAAAGAACAAAGCTGGGGGCTACTGCTGTGAAGGCTGACTCCTGCTTGCTGGGTTGGGATATCACCTAAGAGCAATCAGTGCCTTGTGGCTTGATGTTTAGTGTCTGCCTTCTGTGAGAGGCAAAGATTTTGGTTTTGCTCATTTTCAGTGAAAGAGGTGCTGTAGGGCAGCAGCTTTAGACCTGCAATGGGGTCTCTGCCAAGCAAATCACTCCTGCACTGCATCTTCTTCTGCTGAATCACTTCTTGTCCTGAGGTTTCCCTCTGAGGGAGTAAAGGACAGTGCCAGTGTGCAGGCAGCTCCTGCAGTTTGTTTCCCTGCAGGAGTGTCTGAAGAGGGGTGTTTGGGGTGCAGTGGTGTCTCTTGTGCCTTAGTGGACTTGAGCAGATCCCCACAACATTTCTTCAGTTACAGGGGCATCAGGTGCCTTTGTGTGTGGGTATTGCTGGGTTATATAGGGCACTGCAGCAGATACTTCCTACTGCTTTCCCAAAGAGCTGCTGCAGGGACACTCACACCTTGCACACAGGGATGGTAGGCCACCTTGTGCTTTTTGGTGGAGGCTTTGAGAACTTAAAGAGGTGAGTCCAGCAATCCTAGAAAAAGCCTGAGAACTGTTCCTCCAAGAAGAAAATCTGAGTGGCAGGGAGATCCCCAGACTTGTTCTGTGCTGCCATTTTCCCATTGGCAGGACAAGGGTAACCAACATTCAACTCCAGGCCATCAAAAAGAATAGAAATTCTTCTAAAATCTTCCAAAGCTTAAAAAAATTACACAGAATCATTACTACTGCTTCTCTAACCAAAAAAGAGACCCCGGTGTAGCAGCTTGCTCTTTGTGGTTACCATCTCCAGACAGTCCTTGGTGGAACAAATACTGCAACATTTGCTTAGTTAAGGGACCAGGTGCAAGTGCTTTTAGGGCACCTTCCTCCTGCTGACCCACTCCCACGAACACAGGTGGAGAGAAGCAGTCACAGAGCACATACCAACAACCAGCAGCACAGATGCACACACCAACTGTTGGCACTGAGGTTACATATTAATGGCTGTTCAGACTTGTACTGACAAACACACTATTTTTGGCTTTGTGCTCGTCAGCCGAGGTCCTGAGCTCCTGCTGATCAAGGATCATGAAGGAGGCGATGGAGCAAATGAGATTTGTATGCTGAAAGTCGCTCGTGCTTTGAGAGCCTGCCAAAAATAATGTTTCAGAGGGCATGTATAACACTGCCAAATCAAGCTGATGAATGGCAGTACCATTGAATTTGGATGCAGAATGAGGGTCAAGTTCAGAACAGTCTAGCAATAGGCCATTCATGCAATCTAAGCAGGATGGGATCAGGGCATTTTGTAATCAACACTTACTAAAGACCTGTTTTATTCCAAAGTGCAGTAGAAAGAGGGCAGAGAGAAATTAAGTCTGGAAGGTAGATGACAAGGGAAGTTTAGGGCTGTATGGTGCCAGGCTTATCTGATTTTTTGGGAGTTTCCTCTAGTTAGGCACAATAAAATAGGAAAAGGAAATGCTGATAGTCTGTTCAGAAACCTGTACACATCCAGGAGTGTATTCTGCAACACTGGTGTTCAGTCTTTTCTTCCAGTAGAATTGCTCATGGTTAATATTAATTCAAAACACGGGAATAAGAAGTCTATAGATTAAATGCTGCATGTTATTTTGCTTGAAGATGTGAGGAGTTTGAATTTAAAAAACGAGGCTTAGCTCTGAAAGCGTACAGCCTTGCATTTCATTTTTTATTGGGGAATTTTATCTCCCTGGGTAACATGCAGGTGGTACAGCAAGAAGTGCATCACTTTTTCCTATCTAGAGAAAGGTGGTGAAGAAAAGCACAGATCAGGCACAGGGAGTGTCAGGTCTTGACTGAATACCCTCCTCTCTTAGCTTTTGCTTTTCAATTCCATTTACATTTTTGTCTTTAACCAGTAGGTGCTTTCCCATTGATTTTGCTTGAAAGAGCTTTTTTTTATGACAAGTTACTTTGGACTGAAGCCAGTTTTAATCAGCGTTATAGGCAGGGACCATGTGGCCAAGAAGAGTATCATGTTCAGGTCCATCATGGCAACTGCTGAGAAGAAAACTGAGGGCTAACATCAGAGACAATGCTGCCTAAAATAACCACCAACCACAGCTCTGCTAATTGCTATTAGCTTATGAAAAGTGCATTATCATTTCCAGCACACGCAACCAACAGCACATGGAGGTGTCCTGGGAATGTCATGGACAATTCAATTGGAGTGACTGGAGGTGTGGCAATTGTTGCTATAACCTTCTGTGGGTTTTGTGACCTCAGTGGTATCTCATACCTCGGTCATGAGCTCTCAGAGTGACACGAGCTGCTTCCAATCCACAGAAAAAGGCCCAGTCCATGGTGTGGAATTATATCCAGATGGGAATGTAACAGAGAGATGACTAAGAAAACCCCCTAATGTAAATTAGTTGTTTGTGCCCAGAAATCTCCTGTGAGAGAGCTCTTGATGCACGTGGCTCAGTGGAAGACAATAAGAGTATAACAAATGTGTAATTAAATAGAGTTTACAGGTGAGGCTATCTATCCAAAATCATCTGCTCAGTGTTGCCATAATACCTAGTGATGGACAAATCCACCCCATTTTATCTGGACATACTGGCTTAGTAGATATTTGTCAGTTCTACATCTATGCTCAGGTTACTAAATGACTTGTATGAGGCAAATTAAATCTCATGGCAGAATATTACATTAGAAACATTAGCTAAGCCTTATAGACCCGAATAATTGCAGAGCTATTCCAAGTCATGAGTGATGATTTATACCTATCTTTTTATTAATTTATTGCCTGCCCCTAAATTGGAGAGTTGCTCTTCAGGAAAAATATCTCAGTTAAAATAAGAACTGAACTCCAGAAGACAGAGGACTTGGATTCAAGATAGCAAAGAGGGTAATAAGGATTGAAGAGTTGCAAGTGATGGATTAGTTTGTAGTTTGAATTCAGCTCCAGCAGAAATCTTGCCAAGACACCCAATTCTCTTTCCACGTTTATCTCTGGACAGCAGGGCTGGATGCTGTTCATTTCATCCTGACAGGAGTCAGGTTTTGAACCATGTTCTAAATAGTTATCAGTGTCTCCCTCTCCCAAGCAAACAAGTCCATCTCAGCGATCTTTAAGGTCAAAGCTAGAGAGGGCAGTGCACATAAAGAGTTTTACTGAGCTGTATCCTTCTGCCCAGCCCCTGCTCAGGCATCTCATCCTGTGCTCCTGCTCAGGGCCACAAGCACCTTCATTCTGGTCAAGGACTTCAGCACTTCTCAAGGATTCCTCCTCGTCCTCACCACCACCAGGTATCTGTCCCGTGGATCTGGACTAAAAGTGCTGCCTGCTTCATTCCCTGATCTCTCTGTGCTTCCTCACACTCTCCCAAACACCCCCTGCCCACACAGTGAGGGTTAAACCATGTTGGTACCAATTCCTGCAGCATGGATTTGCACAAGCACTGATGAACAGCCCCTCTCCACGTTTCCCTGTGAACAAACAGTGGCCATTCAAATGTTTGCTTAAACACAAATGGATTTAAGCCTGGCTGAGCAGGATCTCTGTCTGCCTAGGCACAAATATTTGATGGGATCTTTCTCCATCATTTTCCCAGCTAATTTCCAGCTTTATACTTAACTGATTATTTAATTGATGACTCACTGTCAGTGTTCATGATCAAGAAACACTGATAGGCTCTAGAGGGAAGTTTATTTCATTCTCCCAGGCCACACTGAGGGTGATGATGTTGCAAAGCCCAGAGGGCGAAGGTCGGCTTTCACAGGAGGGAGGAAGAATAGGTGGCTGTACTTTCATTAGACAAAGAGCTCACATTTTTAAAGGTCAGATCTCTCATCTTCAATTTCCTAGCTACAAGTCAACCAGCACTTTGAAATGCATTGCTGCTCTAGCTGTAAATAACAAAACCTAAATTTAGGCCAGTTTATGAAGCAGCACTCAACACTATAGCTTTCATGGCATCTCCTCTTTTGAGACCCATAAAAAGCAAATTTATCCCAAGAGGAGGTGCCTTACAACAGGTGTCAGATTCTCTTAGAATCTGAGATTGGAAGTGAGCACCTTGGCAATGGTGAAAAGTGCTTTGTGTTTGGAGAGCAGCAAGTTAAATGTCTAGCCTGCATCCATTTTTCCTGCTTCAGCTGAGCAGCAGTGCTAAAAACAGCCCAAAACACCAACAGCTTGCCTGCTTTTATGAATTCAGTTTGCCCTAATTTATAGGGCTGTATGTGGATATGTATGAGCAACCTACTGTGGATGAATGGGGAGAAGAACTCCACCTAGAAAAACTGGAGTGTGTTTTGGGGCTGGTACTGGCTTACAGGGACATTGGCAAAGGTTGGTTAATGCAGCTGCAAAAAATGTGGCTCACACATCAGAAAATAGAATTGTGATGCATTTGGGGAGCCAGCTGTGCTTTATGAATAGGGGAGTGGGTAGTGCTGCTGGACAGAGTAAAGCTGTGTATGCTGTATATGGATAATGTGGAAGAAGAGCTACAAGGATAGACTTGTCTTGGCCATATTAGGCAGGCTTGTCTTTGGAATGGTCTAACCTAACCAGCTCAGGGGCCTTTTTTATAGAATTTATCAAACTGAATAATAGAGCAAACATAAATTGAAAGCAAGCATGCTGCTTAGTTTATTTACAAAGCTAATAAAAATGCAAAAAAATACAGTAATCAAATTATGTTCTCAAGTAAAAATGAATCAATAGATTAATAGCTTCGAAGTGCTTCCGTACCAAATTAACACAATAAGCAATCAAATCAAATGATGAGGCTGTCACTCTCACTCTCAGTCCTTGTCACTAATGAAGTTAGGCTAAGAGAATCAGAGGCAGAGTTGTTTTCAGACCACAATGAATTGTCTGGCATCCAACCCAAAACACCTCTTTCCCTTGTCTGGGGACCAGCACAGGTCACATCACCTCTTTGGTCTGGACTTCAACCCTTAGCAAGCAAGAATGGGAGATGTGAGCATTATTCCTCTTTCAACATAAGTAGTGCTCAGCTATCCAGGTGTAGACAGTGATTCTTGCCATAACATTTTTTTGAAGTCCTGTGGCTGTTTCAGGGAGATGGGTGTCATTACCAGTTCCCCTGTCCATGCACACAGTTTGTGGGATAGTGGGTCTGCCCTCTAGCACAGGTGGGATTGCTAAATACTGCATGATGGCAGCTTTAGAACAGCTTTTGTCCTCAGCAGAACTTCCTGACTAACTCAGCAGCAGGCTGACATCATTTATTTTTATGAAGCTGCGAAAGGTGTTTCTCCTTGAGCTGTACACAAACATTCATTTGTAACTGGGGGAGGAGGGTGGCAGGTGTAAGGGAGAATATTCATGGACAAAGTCAACCTGGAAGTGGAGCAATTCAGTGAGGAGCCTGCAGCTGAGTCTGGGAGCTGAGCCAGTGCACTCTGGCCTGTGCTGGATCATCCCCAGGAGCCAGCACAGTGCCCACTGGCCCAGGCTGGATCATGCTGAATCCCTGGAGTAGACCTGCTCAGATGCCACTTGGTTCACTGCTGCTGACACATAAATTAGCAGGAGACAATATAGAAAAATAGAGAGAACTGGAGAATGTATTGCTCAACAATGCCCATGTAAATGTGCACTAGGAGAGGCTTTGCTTTCTGATGACCACAGAATTCCCTTCCTGAAACAAAACTGAACCCCAGTGAGTGCTGGGGACAAGAAGGGCTGGATTTATCCTCTATAGGGCGATGCTGAGAAAAACATTTCTGGATGTTTCTGTCACTAAAATATCTCACTAGGAGAGTACAAAGGCAGATACTAGTGAGTTTATCAAAAGAAAGAGCTTTCAACCCATCAGGGAGCAACAATGTGCTGTCCAAGGAATATGAAGATAAGCTACTCTAATTTCATGCTGTGTTATTTTATTCCATAAGACAAACTATTACTTGCTTTCATAAATTTATAACGATGACCATACAAATTATGGTTTGATGTCACAGTCAGTCTCTTGGCTTAGCTAGCAGGGGAGAGGAAAAGGTAATTGCAAAATGTACAATGACAATAAAACAGTAAAGCTAGGTGGTTATGTTAGCCATTATTTCTGATGTGTGAATGTTTCCACTACAGCTAATTTTCGAGAGGAAATTGGAAATTTCTTTTAAAGAAAAATCCTTCCTGGAATCCTAATAAGGGCCAGAGGAAATGGATGGTAAAGCCTCATGGCAAGTTGGGTGAGCAGCATGAATGGGCAGTAGCAGGGAAGTTTGCTGGGATGTCACTTTCTGCTTCCTGAAAGCTTCAAGGAGAGGATGTCAGCCGAGGATCCACTGTGATGAGAGCAGGCATCAGCCTGGTGGTCCTTGCTGGGGAAGTAGTTGGAATGTTGATATGTAGTAAATGAACAATGCAAGAAATCAGTTCAACAACTCCTCTGAGCAGATCAACACCAGCAACAAGAAGAAATTTCTAACAGATAGTGAAAGGAAAGCCCCCACATCAAATCTGTGTGGGTGGTTAGCAGGAGAGCAGTGACCTCCTTCTTTTGGGTATTGTTCTAAAATGTTGGGAAGCCACTGAGGACAACCTCTCTGGGACAATGGCATTGACTTAAGTAACTCTTTAAAGTCAAGATAAGCCAACAGAAGGTGGGTTGTGGTACAAAATAAAATGTTCCAGGGCATTCTGACTGTTGAAGTAGGTACTTGTTTAACATGGCTGGGAATACTGTTATTAAAATAAATATTTGTTGCTAAGATACCCTGTTAGTTCAATAGCCTTGAAATCTAGTTTGTGTCATTAGACTGGAGGTGCAGATATTTTATAGATATGTCATTGCAGTGGTTGCAGGCAGACCTAGGAGGCAGGGAGGGAACTCCTCAAGTACTAATAAGAAATAAAACAGCTGCTAGCAGCAGCTCTGACCTTCAGGGCAAAGCTATCCTTGGAAAGCCAGCAGCTTGCTGAGTGGGAGGAAGAGCAAGAAGGAAAACAGTGGTAAGAGAGAAGGGAGAAAAGGAGCAGGATGAACCAAGGGAAGGGAGCAAACTGTCTGATAAATACCACCTCATTTAGGCTTTGTTCACATCTGCCTGTGAGGAGGAGTAGCAGAGGCAGAACCTGGAATAAGAGGGGTGATCTGGCAGCCAGAATTCCCCACCCTTACTAGAGGACATTGAGTCTGCCCCTGGACTTGTCCCATGAGCTGAGGTCCAGTCAGTGGCTGGAGCACCATAGATGTACTCCTGCACTTCCAGAGTGGGCATTGTCCAAGCATAAAGAAGCACCCAGATTTTAGGTTCTTCATCCAGACCGTGGTTGGGCACTGGCACAGGCTCCCCAGGGCAGTGGTCAAAGCTCCAAGCCTGACAGAGCTCAAGAAGTGTTTGGACAGCTCTGTCAGGCACGTGGTGAGATTCTTGGAGCTGTCCTGTGCAGGGCCAGGAGTTGGATTTTGATGATCCTTGTGGGTCCCTTCCAACTCAGAATATTCTCTGACTCTGATCTAATTCAGGTCAGCACCTGCCTGCTTCTCGGGTCTCTAGCCCATGGTATAGAAACAATTCTTCCAGCCTTCCTAAAGAAAATTCTCTCTACCATTTAGAGAGGACAGAAGGCATCCCTAGAAGCTTCCAGATATTAATTCAGCATCTTTGAGCATCTCTCTTTCTCTCCATTGATAATTTAAGAAATGAGTAGGAAATGCTGGATGACTCATTCCACCAGAGGTACTGCTTTTCTGAGGAGGATCAGCAGCTTTTTAGAGAAAAGGCAGTGGCATTAGCTCATCTTTTTCTTCATCTTCCATCTCACCATATAATAAGACTAGGGGGTGGAAAATGTGCCTTGAATGAAAACGGCTTTGGCTCGGTGCTTTCCTCAGCCCGAGAAGATCTGGTTTTGTCTGATATGAGAGCATGGAGGGGAGCCAGAGAGGGAGAGTAAGGAATCCTCTGTCCCTCCTGTTGGCAGGGGATCCCTCTGCAATCCTTAAAGGGGTCTAGCTCCCAAAGCTCACAGGGCTCAGCAGGCAAGTTAGCAAGAGGGAGTCTGAGTCTCATCTGGGAAGCAGCAGGAGGCTCTGTTCCCTGCAATATGTCAGTAATAACAAAAGTGGTCACTAAGCAGGACTCAGGGTGTTTTGGGACAAGGCACTGAGTGCCCTTAACTGGAGCAATTTTGCTCTTTCCCCTTCTGCTTCTGGCTCCATCACTCTCACCTTCCTACCAGAGACTGGTGAGGGTAATCAGAGACATTCTTTGCATGTTCAGGTGTCTATCAGAACAGGTCCCAGGGTTGTACTGTCCCTGCTCACAGAGCTGAGCACCAGAAAAGCCCCAGTCTGCAGATCTCCTTAACAGCAAGCGCAGGAAAGCTTGAAAAACCATCACCCCTCCCTTGCTAGAGACTGGCTGAAAAGGGAAAGCACAAAAGAGAAAGCACCAGGGCTGAGTCCTGGTTTCAGCCACTGAAGTCCTGGGGCAATGCTGGCCCACAGAGAAAATTTACCACATATTCTCCCTACTTTTTGGTGCTTTATCAGATGATGTTAACATCTGTATTTCGCACGTCAATGTATACAATTTCATTACAAAGGGTTTTGTCAGATGGTAACTCTTGCTTTAGCAGTTTAAGATGTTATTGCCTCCAGCTGTCTGCTCTTTCACTCTGTTCAGAGTCACAACCTCTTAAGAGTCAGCAGAAGGAGATGTGCACCCACCTACATCTGCTCCCGTTCCTAATCCTGCACATTAAAGCCTTCAACTAATGCCGTGGATCAAAATTTGGAGCCACCAAAGGAGAGGTGACATTTCCTTCACCTCACGTTGCTAAGGGGGAGATAACCTTTGCAACTGCGAGTGAGTGACAGCTGGATCTGGTCACACATTAAAGCAGTTGCTCAAGTTTCTCAAAGCTCATGCGTGGCACTCGGAAGCTGTGCTGGCCCTAGAAGGATTTTTCTTGCACAGTAATGCAGGTACAGTGATTTGAGCAACACAGTTTGTTCTTGGGTGTGTGGCTGTATCACCATTTCAGCTCTCTGTGCTCCTAAAGAAAGCAGAGCTGTATTTTATGAGCAAGCCAAACTATCCCAGAGAACACAAACTCTCACCAGTGTAGCTGGATCTGCACAAGAGGCTTCTACTGACACAGTTAAGACTGTCAAGGGTTATTCTGCTTTTCCCCCCATCAACCCACCAGGCTGGAAAATATCTGTTGTAGAGAGCAGAATAAAAGCAATCACAATAGTTTGTCTTTTCTGTGGTGCTCCAATTTAAACAGGATCACATGGGCAGCATCCGTGGGTGCAGCTTTACTGCAGAGATCGATTTCAGCCCCCTGAAGAATTTGATCAGTGGTAATGTAGTGTGGCTTTAAAATTAGAAAGCCCAAATACAGCCAAGCTCTGCCTGCACAGCTTCTGCTTTAGTGGCTGGGGCAGAAACCTGCCACAGATGCCCCATGGAAACAAAATATTGGGCATGCACATGAAGAGGAGCACACAGTTACATGTAGCTGCTGTGCTGTCTGCTTGTATAACCATTTTTTACTCACAGAGAAGTGATTCTGGCAGAGTATAAATACTGCCATAACAGTTCTGAGAGCAGTGCTGAAGGAGAAATATGTGGTTTAGCAGGGATGGCTAGTGAAGCACTTACGTCACCTCCTTGCAGGGTGATGGAAATATTGTATTATTACCAACCTGTCCTAGGAAATAGAAGCCCTCCATCATTTTCCTTGTCCCTGTGCTTTAATAATGAGAGTGGTGAACCATATGGTGTCCTCTACAGGCTAAGAATCTGTGGACAAATTACTAAATTCATTAAAGCCAAGCAGATAAAATCTTGATCCTACTGACTTCAGTGGGTCTTGGATTTTACTTTATGTTCACAAACTTGCCCATGTGTATAAAGTCCTTTTGTGCTGTGTTCTGCTCTTGTGTAATTGTTAACTTATTTCCCAGTATTAATGTTTAACATAGATTCTTTTCTAGAAAATGTAGTTTTTAATATAGAGCTAATTGATTCCAGCACTGCCCTGAGTTGCTGGTAACTGAACCATACTTCCTTTGTGGAGGGGTGATGCATAGGGAGGTTATTATCTGACCCTGGGACTGGGGGGCAAAGAATCCACTGTGTCATTGTTCACCATTCCTGCAGCTGTTTAAAATAGCCAGCAGCAGTGGAATGTTCCCCCCTTCTCCACTGGTGGTAACCCGTGCTCACCTTCCAAAGGATGAAGAACAGCCCATTTTGCTGACCAGTGGAGGTGATGTTCAAAGATAGCCACTTTCCCATCTTGCTTCTCCTATAATTCCTCAGTAGCCTTGGGCATTTCACTTATTGTCCTTGCCCTTTTTCTCATATTTACAAATGAGGGATAATATTTATACTGTCTTTCAGCTGTTGTGATGGCTGTTAATTACTGTTCAGGCACTGCTTTCAAAATAATGTATGGTGCAAGTACTAAGTGTAATTTAATTATTGAATTTCAGATTTATTTGACTCCATGGGTTATTTTTAACTCTTGTTTCTTAGTCTGTATAGAAAACACCTATTTCTTTCAGTCTGCAAAAGTCAGTGTTAATGGCAAAAGGTACCTATGACTTGAAGCTGGATGTTACAGAAATATGAGACTTTCTGGATGCCTAGAAGCCAGAGTAATGTTTGCACCATCTTCTATACCCACTACTGCACCTTCTTTCTTCCTGTCTCCTCCCTTCCTTTCTTTGCACTGAATGCTGTGGCTTTCCACATTAAACCTACCTGGAGATTCTGCCTATCTTGAAACAGCTTGGTCTTAAGATTAACCTGTCCCCAGTCTTACCTTCAAAACTCATTATATTTCTGTCTTCTAAACTCATGACAATTTCTTAGTTTCTTTTCAAGCTAGGAAAAATAAATTCTGGGTTTTTTTAATGATTTATGACTGAAAATCTTTGGGGATTTGGCTGAACTCTATGTGGAGAGCTCAAATAGATGGCTTGTGTATTGTCAGATATGTCATGGTTTGGCTGAATGGATGTTGCTTGGTCTCTGTCCCTCTTCACCAACCCATGACATGGATTTTGTGTGTGTGTGCTCATGCAAAGAGGCAGAGAGCTGCACTTCTCCCAGTTTTATCCTGCTCCCTCAGGAACTTTGAGAAAAATCAGTGGCTGTGCTGCAGAGACCATGGGGACCACCTCTGAGGGAACTGTATGTGTTGGATTCCCCGTGTATTTTCTGTATTCCCCATTGTTATTATCATACATCCTCTGCCTGATGTGTGCTGGGTTGTTTCCATGGTCTAGAGAAGAGCAGTACTTTGTGAAGAATTCAGAAGGACCTCATTCCCCAGCAGACAGGGACAACAGGGCCCTAATATTTGTAGCCAGTTAAAAGGAAAAAAAACCAAACCCTTATACTCCAAAAGTCATAGGGAGGATTTAGGAGAATGGATGAGAGTTGCATGCTCAGCTGCTTGTCTTTAAAACCTGATAGGATCAATGTTCAGACAGCAAAAGTTTGTAATAAATCTCTCTACTGGATATTTCTCTTCCACAGACAGTTTAGGTGAGTCTACAGAGGCTAACTCAAGAAATGCCCATAATTTCTCAAATCTGTGCATTGGCAATAACTCTGGGAGTACTGGTTAATAATATCTGAGAGGCTCAGTGAGCCCCCTCTGCCAGACAAATAGCACAGCTGCTGCAAATGAATCTGGGGAGATGGAGACCAGTGGGTTTATACCAGAGTGGAGGGAGGGGCAGGAGTCCCAGAGGCTCTCTCCTAACCCATCTGTTGCCCCTGAGATCCCCCTGCCTCAGGGGAAGCTATAAAGCCTCTCATTCAGGATCCTATAAAACCATGGCCTCAGGCAGTATCTTTTTCCAGAGGAGCTGTAGGAAGAAAATAGAAATGTAGAAAGTTAGGGAGCAACACAGAGCCATCAACCCTGAGGAAAAGGCCAGAGAGGCAGACCCAGACAAATGACCATTGCTCCACCCTTGTCTTGATTTATGCACAAAGCCCAAAGTCAGTTATTTTTCAGTGGAAAAAAAAAATAAATCTGTACAATATTTTTTGTTCCAGAAAAGCCAAAATACCTGGAAAGGGCTTTCTTCTCTCCACTAGAGGGGTGGTTCTGAGCAGGCTGAGAATGGCAAGACCGGGCAGAGGAAAAGCCTTCAAGTATATAGGAGCAAAAATGAAGAGAACTGATGACAGCCAGCATGGCTCTAAGCTTGTTAGGAGAAATGCATGGAAAAGACAAGAACAAAATAGGAAACAGAAATAGCTGTATACTGTACACAGTAGCTACAGAAGAAAACCCCAGTACTTTGAAACTATAAACCTCGTGTCTTGCTGGTAAGATGAAACCAAACAAAAGGCTTTTCCACTAGAAAATTAAGGAATAACCTTTTGAGAAGAAGGTGTCTTGGATTGCATCGTGTTTTTTTTCGTGGTATGACAGTTACTGTGTTGAGTCTTGAGGAATGAATCATGCTACAGTAGGACAAATAGTTAAATGGGTCTGAATAATTAGGCACATCTGAACAGAGAGGAAGGAGTGCTGGAGACTGAAAAATAGGAAATTGTCATTCCACAGAGAAAAGGGTTTGAGTAACGGTGAGAACAACTCTTTATACATTCCCAGCATGTCCATGCAGCAGCTACAGCAGTAATGTAGTAATCAGTTAGAGTCAGGCTGCATTTGAGCTGTTAC